>VDFB02270651.1:329703172-329815084 GCA_007258455.2 Sequoia sempervirens
TAGACTTTAACATGTCATTCTTTCAACTGTGCTCTTATATCAACTTTCCCTTCCATTAGACCATCTTATATTTCAAAGAGATTGAAAAAGTAACTAACAAACCCTATTTTTGATATATGACCTTTGCCATTTATTCATTACTTTGTATATACCAGTAACAAATACCCTATTATAGTTATGTTACTCGATGTTTACGATCTTTCAAATCTTGCACTTGTATCCTCCCCTATATAGTGACAATCATGAACCTTCTATTTATTTTTTGTATATCAATCTATAATCTCAAAGCATATACACTTTATTGGTAAAAATGTTTGATGGTTGTTATTTCTCAATATTGTTGTCCTCTATCATTCTTTCAAGCTAACAAAGTCAATTCTTTTTGTTGTCCATAGCAGAAAATAGGCTTCAGTTTATGATTTTTGTAGGCTTCAAATATTGATTTTGGATTCATATCACTTTTTTATAATAGCTATGGTTTTTGGTGAAACAGTATTATTGTTATTAAAAAACTTATTCATTATGAACATGACTGTCCAAAAAGAAACCAAACTTGCATTAGAAAATACTATATTTAGGTGTGTTTGATAAGGCAAAAGATCATGTTCATCAATTAAAATGACCGTCCATTTGCTATTCAACAATTATCTTGATACAAATTTAAAGTTTTTAGATTAAATTTGATTATATGAGGTAATATTTTCATTTTTTATTCAAATATTTATCAAGTTTTTTTAATTTAAATTTAAAGTTTTGTGCTTGTCACCTTCTCACATAGTTCAATTACAATCAATTTCATTTGATTTTGATATTTTTATATTAGTGATAATTACTTACTTTTGTTCTTTTTGTGTTTGTGAACATGTAGCATTCATCGTTATGTCGAGGAAACAAGCAAAGAATCTAACACCAAATGAGAATGAAGCCAAAAATACAAAGAAAAGAGAAAGAATGAGGCAACTTGGTGAATAAAAAAATTGAACTCCATAGAACAAGAAATTCCCATGCAATGTAAGAGAGATGCAAAATTGACATCACAAAGGAAAATAATGTAAAACCTCCATGATGCAACAAGACAAATGAATCCCAAAGTTGGGGGCACGTCATCTACCACAAGTGAAGTTGAAGGCACACTATCTATAACATGTCATGTTGAAAGTACATCAATAATCACATCTCTAGTTGAAAGCACACCATCTACAATATGACATGTTGAAAGTACATCAACAAACACATCTCTAATTGAAGACGCCCCACCTACCACATCTCATGTTGAAGGTACAACATCTTTTACATGTTAATTTCAAGGTACATCATCTTTTTCATCTTTAGTTAAAGGTATGCCATCTATCCCCAATATTGTTGACATTCCTAAAGTTGAGACAACTCTACCTTTGAGAACACCTATATTTTTGCTAGAAATCTTAAATATTTTATTGATATTAATGCTAATATTTTGAAACCAATGGATGATAATATTCCAAAGTGTACTCGTCAAAAATATGCTAAGAGGATATGGAGATTATTTTTTGAGAAGCTAAACGAGACTAGAAGATGCCAACTGTTTGTCAAAATGATGAGATAACTAAAATTTAGGCCCATCATGAAGATTCTTGGGGTAAGAACATCAGATGACTCAAGTGATAAATCAATTGTAAAGAATATAATGAGTGCATATGAGAGTGTGGGTTCTACCTCACGCTTGCAAGATAGTAATGCCACCCGACGTGTCATGACATCAACATTGGCAAGAAATCAAACCAGGAATAAGATGATTCTTTCAAAGATAAGTAAAACATTTAAAATAAGTAGATCATCTCTCTAATGAGAGCCAAAAGGAGTGAAAGAGTGGAGGATCCAAATAACAATGAATTATGAGAATTCTTGAGAAGACTGTCGTGGAAAGATAAAACAATTGTTGAAGCCTTGAGATCCCTAATAGAATAATTTTGGAAGAATAATGCAAGGGTCTCTTCCAATAAAAGAGATGTTGTAAGAAGGATAATTGGTAGTCAAAATCATGAGCCACATCCAAAGAATTTTTTGGATATAACTCAAACATAAGTTTTTGCTAAATTTGTAGAGATGTATCCTCAAGTTAAAAAAATTCAAAGGTTTTTTGAAATGCTAAAGCATTTTATGCCAAAATAAATCACACATATACTACTTGTTGTTGTAGAATACATATTGAGTTTTCTAACCATTATGATATTTATCAACGTATATGTGTAGATTTGCATACTAACAATGTTTTGTAGGAATGTAATATAAGGCCTCCACCTAGATCTTCAACGGATTTCATATCTAACATTTTATGTGAAATAGTGGATGATCAAATTTTTTATAGGAAATTATGCTTGGATGGGACTTGTGTTCATTGTGTTGGCTTACAAAATTTTCCAAATTTTTAACATATGCATAGTAAGCATGCAATTGGAAAAAAAAATAGTGGAATTTGACAAATATAAGACTATGGCTTATAGTCTAAAATATGGGAATGAAGAAAAAAAGTGTGAATTGGTCAGTGATAAGATTCCAATGTATCACTTTATAGAATATTTTCATGATCATATGGTTTATGAGTATGCAAGGAATTATACATACATAGCTTGATGGTTAGACTCATAGTTCAAGTTATGCAATGACACATTTCCACTTTATACCATTGTTTCAGTTGTTGAATTTGCATAGAACTACACACTATGACCATAGAACTAGATGTAATCACAATATTACAACTCCACATGGGTTGTTATATTTGTGCATATATCATTCATTCATGTAGGTGATAGTATAGAGAGTGACAGTAAAGTATTTAGGGAGTATCACTTTTATATCAATGATTATTACACACACAATACAAAGTTTGTGCAAGGTTGCTTTCAGATGTCCTACACTAATTTGAATAGAAGGGGCATATCATTTTGTCAACATATCATATGGTCAAATAATTATGCATCACAATTCAAGAACTCTTGGATGTTTTATTGGTTGAGCAGGATGCATAAGATTAGTGGTGCTCAACATATGTGGAATTTCTCCAAGGTTGGCCATGGAAATGGGGAGCATGATGGTGCAAGAGCATGTATTAAAGAGCCTTAGCACAAGAAGAGTTAAAGTATAAATATAGTCCAAAGTTCACAAATGAAAAATCTATTTCCGAGTGGTGTGATGCTACAATGGGCCTAGGTAATGAAGGTAAGTCTTTAGTTCATAGATTTTTTTGGCTGGTAGATGATACTAACATTAAAAAATATGAGGATTGTTGTACATTGATAGGAATGAGTGAGCTACACTATTTTAGAAGCTCCAATATAGGTTCATGGACTATCCATACATAGAATATGACATGCTTTTGTTCTTCATGTATAGTTCAAGCAAGGGAATGAGTGTGAATCAAAGGAGTGGGTTGATGAATGGTGGTTAAGAAGTCTAAGGCCACTTGAGACATATCAGTTCCTGCTGAAAATATAAATCACATAGATGGAATGATTTATTGAATTTGATCACATATCAAATCTACTAGAACCATGTAATATATCTACTTGCATAGTTTAAGAAATTCCTAGTTTTATCTTACTTTATAGTATTTTTGTAATGTTGACTAAATTCATCTAACTGGATGCACATATCAATGCAGGGCATGTGTTATGCAATGATTGCATATTAAGAAAATGAAGAGGGAACAAATTATCACTTGTGTCATTTTTTTGAGGCCAAAAATAAGTTGGAGGCCCCTCTTATAGATGGAGAAAACATAAAATATCCTACATGTTTGGTGGTTGTTACTGGAACATGGCTTAGAAGGTACCCAATTAAGAAGTATGATGTTTGGTTGTTTGAGGACTTTGACACACATCAAAAGATTCTTCATTACTCAAACATTGTCATGGCATCTAATGTTCATTTGATCAAATATGGGGGTATGCCATTAAACAAGAACTTGTGGAAGGTGTGTGAATCTGACCATGAGGTGGTACTTGACACAATAAATAGTAGAGAAGATCTAGATGGTTCCTTGATTGATTTGTAAGTATGTACATTGAATTTTTAAATTCATGTTATTGATCACTTTATTTTGGTTATTAAAATATGTATCCTTATCTTGTGTTCTAACTGTTATAGAAATGAAAAAATTACATTTATTATAAAGTTTCAATTTTTAAAATCATATTATTTCATAGATTTATGCTTCTTCATTCAAACTCAATCTAACACAATTCATATGTTTCAATTTTGACATTAATCATGGATAAAATATAAACCTATTTGTGTTTCTATGTTTTCTATGTTTCTTTTGATATTACTGTATTGCAGTTGATAGTTAGAGTATATTAGTGGTTGAAAGAGTGTTTATTTCTTTCACTAGATTGATCTCAAATGTCCACAACATATCCATAGACCCATCGTGCTATAAATGAATCTCAAATTTAAAGGTTTGTGCTACAATCAACCGAGTTTTCACCACTTTTAGACACTCAAAACACTTGGGTGAAAATCACTTGACCTTTTTTTGTTAGATTTCAACTTGATAGGCAGAATTTTTTATGGCTCAAGCCACCCAAAAGTTGGTTCCAGTATTAGTTAGATTCTTTCATACCTTTTGGGTGTAGATTACTTATGTGTTTGTCTTTTTTCCTAATTATTTGATAGAAATTTTGAATGGTTTTTCCACAAAGAAAGTGCTTCTAACCTGATTTTACTTCTCTAAAGTTTTGAGCATGGGTTTATCAAGTATATGCCAAGTTTACTTATGTTTTCAGTACAAATTTTATATGGAATAACAAGGACTTAGTGCCCCTATTTAACTTAAAGTTTCTCATTTTCTTGTTGTTGCATTTCACTTAAGTCCTTTCATACTTTTGGGCAAACTTTTGCTGCATTTCCTAAAACAAGAAGTTTTGGTACTTGACCTACTTTTCCTCCTTCTTGCTCCATTATAATGAAAAAAATTATAAAATATATATAGGGAGGAATCAACACCAAGGATTAGTTTGGCATACACCTTCCCATACTTGACTATATTTTAAATATAGGTGCAATTGTCAATAATCTTATGGTAGCTTTAATTGCTATCGTCACATTTAGCTAGAGTCTCTAGCTCCCATTCTTGGGAAATTTAACATATTTCCATGATAAGAGGGGACTATTAATTCTACCTATATTTTACCACCTTCTAATTCCACAAATATAACAATTCCATATTTGTTCGCTCAGCCACAATGACTTAAGAGTTTTTACACTAGAATATACTTTCCACTACTCATTTAGTCCCACATTCTTTCCATTCTATCATGTTGAATAAGTGGACAACTACAAACATTATAGATAGGAAATTGGAGGAGCTATCTTTGAAAGATAATGCAGATAATTTGAGCCATTATATGGAGGGTCTTTTTGAAGAATGACTTTAGTCCACTTGTCCAAGTACCACTTTTGTACACAAATATTGATCTATAATCAAGAAGTATTGAATTTTAACTAAATTCATGACATCACAAAGTCCATACAATAGCTGGCTATAGATACAAAGAAAATGTCTTCCATCCCACTTAAATTCTTCACATTGTATGTGAAGAATTTATATTACATCTCCAAAATCTTAGACCATCAAATAACTAAAAGGTGAAGAAAGCATCTAGAAAATGAGTTCAAGATCTAGACATTTTGGCAACATAGATTTGAATGCAAGATTCACCCTTGAACAATTTAATTAAAATCTAATGTAACGAGTTCTTCCTCCCCTCAAAATATGATTGAGTTCCAATATAACCTTTCAAAAATATAGAGGCTAGAGGTAGGTCTTGGGAAAAAAGATGGGATATTTAGAGAGTGAAGGCCTCAAATCACAAGGAAAAGGAATTGAATCCCCTCTAATCCAACTTGAAAACTCTCCACAATCCCAAGTTTGATTCAAACCTGGCATGTATATGTATGAACTATCATTCCTTCCTATTTATTTGGAAATATTTCTAGTAGTTATTCTCAAGTCTAGGGAAGTAGCATAAAAAAGTAGCGTTGAAATGGTTGCTTACTCACTTGAAAAAGGAACTTAAAGGAGTCAAAAGGTATCATATAGATGTGAGAAATCCTCAATACAACAAGAACAACAACCAATCGGTGGTGGACATCAAAGCATGCACAAGATTCCAAAGTCATATAAATAAAAAAAAATTATATCATAATCATAGGATCATAGCTATCCTATAGGTAGTCATCATGAGGGATTATCCATGCTTGTATTTTTTTGTATATTTAGATGAAGCATTATCATTCCATATAACCAAGTAACACGACTCAAGGATCCACTTCTACTATTGTTCCATTACATTCATGGTAATTGAAGGCCCTATGACCCACTTCTTGACACTTGAAGAATTCACCCATGAATCCTCTATCTCTTCTTTGTTCATAGTAATAGTTCACAACTTTGTCCTTCCTCACGATTGCGCCAATTTCATGACTTTTTCCATTCATCATGGTGACTATCCATGTTTGCAATGTAGACTATATTGTCCTCCACTACCTTTGCATAACTCACTTTGTTGACTAATCAACAAGGTTTCCCTCAACATTTCAAGGTATAAAGCTTGAACATGGAAGACTCTCACCTTATCATCACTTCCTTGTGACATTGTTGTCTAATTATGATATTTCCTAGGTCTATCCTCATAATCTCAAGATCACCTCCCTCCATGCTTGATATGATTTTTCTTTTATTGTGCTTGCACTATACTCAAAACTTGACTATTCATTATCACTATGTCTCATTGTATGGACCATATTTGTGAATGGATTGTGCTTTACCCTTTTTGTTTGACTCGTGACTACTTTTCTTTGTTGTTTTCCCTTGGCCTTAGCTCATGAAATTTTCCCATCTCTACTACAATCTCCACCTTTTCCATTGCACTTTGAATGGATTGTTATCTTGCAAGATTGATGTATCCATTGTAAACTACCCCTTAATTCACTTTGAATGGACTGTTATCTTGCAAGATTGATGTATCCATGTCAATATTCACATTTTTTGGAAAACTTGAATCATTTGCAATAGCCGTATTATGTATTCATTTAATTCTTGATATTTTTAAGATTTTTCTCTAAGATAGGGTTGTCTTGTGCTTCTATTTCTTTAGTCTTAGTTGTAAAGTATGCATTCTCCATCACATTTACATCTTCTTCCTTCATAATTGAATTTTTCATAATTAGGTTATGGACAAGTTGATCAGCAGTAGCAACACCTAGTGCTTGAGCATGACTCTATTCTCTTTCTTGTGTAATGATAGACCCATTTTTTTCCCCTTAAGAAACTCTACCCTATCAAAACTCTGTCCATTGGTGTAGTAAATTTCCTTGCTACATGAGATCTTTCACTTGAATATTGACTAGAATGCTACTTTCTTGGTCATTCTACCTTCTTTCTTGCACATTATTGGTCTTGCTTGATGTCATGTTTGTTCCTCATAACTTTGTCCTCTGTGCAACTCTTTACCACTAATTTATGATCATCGCTTCATGATTTATGCATTTTATGATTGTCCATAAGTCAAATTATCTTATGTGTTGTCACCATGCACTATATTCTTACAATTATATGACACTAAATTTCTTATTAAACCCTTGTTTCCCCTACAAGGTGACTGTCATCCTCTACTCCATCCTTTGATTTGACTATCCTTCATGAGGTATGCTTGACTTAATGAAACCCTTATTACTATGATCACTTTTATGACTATAATGAATCTTATTTCTCATGATCATACTAATGAGTTATGACCCTTTGAGATATTTAAATAATCCAAGGACTTTTAATAAAAAATGGACTACATTCCACAAAGTTTCATACTCTCACTATTAATTATGAGATTGTAGCAATTACCTATTACCTTGCATTTTGTTAAAAAAAAATACTTCACTGGGTTCATATTTCCATCTTGCTAGTTTTTAATATATTTAGATGAAGCATTATCATTCCATCTACCCAAGTAACACGAGTCTAGGATCCATTTCTACTGTTGTCCCATTGTATTTATGGTAATTGAAGGCCCTATGACCCATTTCTTGATACTTGAAGAATTCACCCATGAATCCTCTATCTCTTCTTTGACCAAATCTACCTTCTTCAATAGATAAATACACCTTTTCTCTTACCTCATAACTATTTTTCTATTGGTAGGTAATATTATCCTCTTTTCCTTGGTTGTACCTTCTTTTAGCTACACACATTAGTTGCTCATCATCATCAACATTAAAAATTGTTCTTTTGTTTCTAGTTGAAATATGTATCCATGATAATTTATCCTTAGGCTTGAGTGATATATCCTTATCATGCTTAATTCATCCTATATAATAAATCTTATACAATTTATGTGTTACACCACCTTCTCATGATCCAAATCATGGTGGCCTAATCTTACATAGATATTGTAGAACCCCTCAATATAGCTCTTTACATTCAAATCCTTTTGCAACAAGTTGTAAAACTTCTTCAATAACTCAAGTTAATAGTCAAATGGAAAAAAGATTTCCTTCATTCTCCTCACCATGATGTCCCATTGAGTGGTCTTTTCTTTCCCATTCCTTTTTTCAACCTTTATCTCTTTCCACCAAAGTATAATATGTCCTTTTATCTTTCTTTGTGCAAATTTCACATTTCTTGGATCTTTGATCTCATCATAGACCAAGGAATTCACAATTCTTCCAAAAAAATAGCCTAACCTATGACAATAGTAATAGTGTTGTACAACAAACAACACCGCAAATCTATTAATATCACAATCTTGTAGCTTAAGGAATTGATAAGAAGCTATAAACTATATTGTTGTCTAAACACTTTGATGTTGCAAGATATTTTTCTACACTTTTAAATCTCACCAATTACTATACATGGATTTAATTGACCCAAGCTCATTTCTATAGTTGTAGGAAACAAAATAAGACACACTCCTATTTATGCACCTTCTTGGGTTGCCTATATTCTTACTTGTATATGTTGATGAAGTGGTAAAATTCTACCTTATCCTTTGGGATGTTCTCTCTTTGGAGACACATTCATCCATGTAGTCATGAAGTAATGAGTGCTTTCCCCTTCTTCATGATGTTGTTTTCCTCCTCTTGGAGACTTTTCTTTGTCCTTTTGACTTAGTGTAATGATATTTTCCTTTTCATTAGGAACCCGCTCACTATTTAGATGGTAACATGACACTCTAAAAATTGTGATTAACCTCAAGTAATCATGACCCACTGTGTTTTCTATACCATTTCCCAAGTGATTAAACAACTTAGATTTATTTTAGAGTTAACTTTTAAACGTTAATGAGGGTTTTTCTTTTGTTTTTTTTTTTGAGGGTTTTGGTAAAAATGCACAAGATGATGAGATCGATGATGATAACACTTATTATTTTAGGACCAACCTTCTTTTTACATATTTACATGTTTAGTAGAAACTTGTATCGATGATCTCTGAAGAGCCCTAAGTGTGAAAAAGTGGCAAACTTTGACGAGCTCTTCCTCAAAAATCATGGCACTTACAACCATTCTATCTGAAGGTACAAGGTCACATAGGGTCCCTCTATAATAATCTCTCAGTTTTTCATCTCCAATCCATTTGGCCATGGTGACAAGTTTTCACATGTTGGAAAAAGCATCAGATACATGTAGTGTAAAGTTGCAAGGTGGCATAATTTTTTCTCTTTTAATTTTGTGACCAAACTAATAGTTCCAAAATGTCTAGGTGGGCAAGTTTATGCTAGGGAAGTTATTATTTTTCACCCCAACATGTCGGATCATTCTGGGCTACATTGTACTAGATTTCTCTTAAGAGACCTAAGTACAAAAAAGTGGTAAACTTTGATGAGCTCTTTCTTAGAAAATATGTCACTTAAAACCATTATGTTAGAAGGTACAAGGTCACATAGGGTCCCTCTACAATAACCTCTCTCAATTTTTTATATCTCCAATCCATTTGGCCGTGGTGACAAGTTTTTGCACATTGGAAAAAGCATTAGATGCATGCAATGTAAAGTTATAAGGTGGCGTAATTTTTGTTCTATTCATTGTGTGACCAAACGAATAGTTCCAACACATCCACATGGGTGATTTTATGCTATGAAAGGTCATGTTTCACACCCCAACATGCCAGATTGTTTGAGGCTACATTGTACCAATGATTTCTCTTAAGAGACATAAGTGAAAAAATTTGGAAAGCTATTTATTGGAAGCTATGGCACTTACAACCATTTATTATGAAGGTGAATTCATGTAGGATCCCTCTACAAAAACCTATCTGATTTTTTCATATCTCCAATCCATTTGGTTGTGGTGATAAGTTTTTGCACATTGCAAAAAACATCAAATGCATTGAAGAGAAAGTTGCAAGGTGGTGTGATTTTTATTTTGTTCACTGTGCAACCAAATTGATAGTTCAAACACATTCGAGTGGGTGGGTTTATGATAGGAAAGATCCTATTTCTCACCCCAACATGTCGGATTGTTCCAGGCTACATTGTATCAACAATCTCTTAAGAGCTCTAAGTGTGAAAAAGTGACAAATTTTGATAAGCCCTTTCTCAGAAACTATGGCACTTACAACCATTCCATCTAAAGGTACAAGGTCATGTAGGGTCCCTCTACATTAATCTCTCTTATTTTTTCATATATTCAATCCATTTTCTTGTGGTGACAAGTTTTTGCATATTGGGAAAACATCAAATGTATTAAAGAAAAAGTTGCAAGGTGACATTTTTTTTTTCATTCGTCATGGGATCAAACTGATAGTTCCAACATGTTTGAGTTGGCAAGTTTATGCTAGTAAAGGTCTTATTTCACACCCCAACATGCCGGATCATTCTATCAACGATTTCTCTTAAGATACCTAAGTGTGAAAAAGTGGAAAACTTTGACGAGATATTTATTGGAAACCATGGCACCTACAACCATTTCGTCTAAATTTACAGGGTCATGTAGGGTCCCTCTATACTAATCTCTCTCAATTTTTATGTCTCCAATCCATTTGGCTATGGTGACAAGTTTTCACACATTGCATAAAGCATCAAATGCATTGAAGAGAAAGTTGCAAGGTGGCGTAATTTTTGTTATGTTCATCATGCATCCAAACCCGCAATTCCACCATGTCTAGGTGGGTAGATTTATGCTAGGAAATATTCTATTTCTCACCTCAACATGTCAGATTGTTCCAAGATACATTGTACTGACAATCTCTTAAGAGCTCTAAGTGTGAAAAAGTGGCAAGCTTTGATGATCTATTTCTCAAAAACCATAGAACTTAAAACCATTATGTCTAAAGGTACAAGATCATGTAGGGTCCCTCTATAATAAATTCTCTCAGTTTTTTAAATTTCCAATCCATTTGCTTGTGGTGACAAGTTTTCACATGTTGGAAAAAACATCAAATGCTTGATGAGAAAGTTGCAAGATGGTGTAATTTTCATCTTGTTTGTCATGCAACCAAATTGATGGTTTTAAAAAATCCAAGTGGGCATTTTATACTAGGAAAGATCTTGTTTTGCACTCCAACATGCCATATCATTCCAGGATACATTGTACTAGTGATTTATCTTAAGAGGCCTAAGTGTTAAAAGTAGCAAACCTTGATGAGATCTTTCTCAAAAAATGTGGCACTTACAACCATTACATCTAAAGGTATAGGGTCATGTAGGTCCCTCTATAATAATCTCTCTCAGTTTTTCATATCTCCAATCCATTTGGCTGTGGTGACAAGTTTTTGCATGTTGCAAAAAGTGTCAAATGCATTGAAGAGAAAGTTGCAAGGTGGCATAATTTTCATTTTTTTTGGTCATGTAGCGAAATTGATAGTTCCAACACATCTAGGTGGGCGAGTTTACTGCTAGGAAAGATCCTATTTCTCACCCTAGCATGTCAGATCATTCCAAGATACATTATATCAACGATCTCTTAAGAGCTCTAAGTGTGAAAAAGTGGCAAACTTTGACAAGATAGTTTTCAAAAACCATGACACTTACAACCATTCCTTATAAAGGTACAAGGTCATGTATGGTACCTCTATAATAATATCTCTCAGTTTTTCATATCTCCAATTCATTTTTCTGTGGCGACAAGTTTTTGCACATTGGAAAAAGCATCAAATGCATTAAAGAGAAAGTTGCAAGATGACATAATTTTCATTATGTTCATCATGTGACAAAACTAAAAGTTTCAACATGTTAGGTGGATGGTTTTATGCTAGGAAAGGTCCTATTTCACACCCCAACATGCCAATTCATTCCAAGCTACATTGTATCAATGATTTCCCTCGAGAGACCTAAGTGCAAAATAGTCGTAAACTTTGACAAGCCTCTTTCTCAAAAATTGGGGCACTTATAAATTTTTCATCTGAAGGGACAGGGTCATGTAGGGTCCCTCTACAACAACCTCTCTCAATTTGTCAAATATCCAAGTTGTTTGGTCTTGGTGAAAGTTTTTTGTTGCCCCAAAAATAGTTAGATGCATGCAGTGTAAAGTTGCAAGGTAGGCTAATTTTTGTTTTGTTCTTCATGGGGCCAAACCTTCAACACCAATATGTCTAGGTGGGCATGTATAGGCTAGGTATGGTCTTTCTTTGTACCCCAACTCTCTTGAATGTTCCAAACTACATTGTGCCGATGCTTTCTCTTAAGATCCCTAAGTGCAAAAAAAATCAAACTTTGGCACACTACTTCTCAGAATCAGTGGCACATACAAACATTTTGTATGAACCTTTAGGTGCATGTGATGCCCCTCTACAATATCCTCTCTCATATTTTGAATACTTGAAACTATTTCATCATGGTGAAAGTTTCTCTGCTGCCCCAAAAATCATTAGATGCATGAAATGTGAAGTTGCACAATAGCCTAAATTTCATTTTGTGTGTCATGAGGCTGAACCGTCAAACCTATTTGCATGGGAACACCTACACTATGCATGGTCCTATTTTGCATCCCAACTCTCCCAAAAATTTGAAGCTACATTGTATCGGTGCTTTCTCTATGAGTGGAGATAACATAAAGTTAGGGCATCGGTACATGAGATGTCTATGTGGTTGTTACATGCAATGGTCACAATCACAACATGGAAATGATTAGTTAGTCCATACCTACATCATTGTATTTCATAATCTCTATGTGAGTTTAGGATTGTTTGAGTTAGAGAAACACGAGTCCTCTAGATCCATAGCAACCTATGAACATCCAATTAGTCTAAGATGAATCTAGTTAAAGTCAAGAAGATATGAGAAGCCTATCACTATGTGAGAAATGTTAAGGAAGAGTTCAAGTAGAAGGGAATACACCAAAGTTATAATTTTCTTGCAAAATATTCATCACAATGCATACACCAAAGTTATAATTGTCTTGTAAACCACATCTAAATGTTATAAAAAGTTATCAATGACAGTATCATAACCTCCTAGTATCACTATTAATTTATTTAGTATTTGAATCTCCTTTAAGTGTAGCATAGTGAGATGATAAAAAATGTAAATATACAAGTCCATATGTCTTGATTTATAATGCCATGTTAGATACCCATTTATGATTAATCTCTCATAAAAAAGGAAAAGGAGAAGACATGTATATAGGAAAAAATATCTCTCCAAAAGAGGGAAAATAATAAAATATGTGCATTGGATGGATGGGGATTCAACATGAATAAATGCATCATAAATATTTAATGAACACCCTTTGAGAGATAGATAATGAAACCACCTAACAATGTTGTAGCTCTTGCACCAAGGAAGATGCTCATAGATGAATGTTGAAGATAATCTATTTATGGTAAATGACATTTCTCCCCTTTTGAAAAATAATCCAATGGAAAATGATGAGGTAACTCTCACTCCAAGAATAAATGTGAGGTGAAGTATCATGATGTATCCTATCTTTAAAATCTACTCAAATGTGCCCATTTGAACACAAAATATGCCTCAATTTACAAAGGTAAAAGCAATCCAAACCCATGTGAAGAAAAATTAAATCCAAGATCCAAAGACAAAGTAGATATGATAAGACTGAAATGGTTTTCATAAAATAAGAGTTGAATATCCTCAAGAATTTATCCTAAAGTTGTAATATATGAGATTCATAAAACAAAACTATGATACCTATCAAGCGGTCATCTCAAGAATCTAAATCAAGAGGATAATTTATGACCTACTACTTTGAATTTAAATTAGGATTACAAGGATATAGAATATTCACCAAATAAGAAAACTAAATATGTCCTCAACCTCAAGATGGTAAATCATAGAATTTTAGGGACTTATGATTTCAAATGTAAGAGAAAGAGAGGTAGAAGAAGTCTCAATTTCATCACAATAAATATGAAAACTCCTATAAATTACTATCATCAATAGGTATATTATTTGCATCATTGATGGGTATAAGGTTTTCCATAGCAATGATCATAAAAAGGAAATGAACAAGTGTCTCCATATAAATACCAAATTTTAGTCCATGGAGTGTGGGGACAATCAAGTTGTGAAAGGTCACATAACAAGCCAAAATAAAATATGCAATAGATTAATCTTAGGACATGATAAATATTATTTCTCCATGCTAGCTTCCCATAATGTGTATTGTAGTTTTCATTTGGAAAACATGTAGGCAACTATATCTAGGACACTTAGCCTAAAAACATAAATAATGTAAGGAATACATCAAGAATACAAGACCCTCAATGTAATATTAATGTTCTTTATGTTTTCAGGCCAAGGGTTAAAAAAAATACCCACATTTACAAATAGAAAAATTAATAAGAATAATTTAAAAATATATACCAATATTGAATTCCACTATCTAAATGGACAAGACACATCAAAAACAAGTTGATTCAAGAGCTTTAGCTTCCATATGGATCCTATAGAGATAGCTCTATTATACACAATTAGTAATAGTCTTAAAAATAGTTTTCTCCTACACTCTATCATATTATATGTTACAATCCCAATGGTTGAAGAATCTTTAAGATATTTTTGTAAAGTTGATTGTAGATAATTTGCGAACTTTCAAAATTGCGGTTGTAAATGTAATTTAGGCAATGTTATAGTTAGCTAGCACAAAGCAATAACATGGTGCACCTCTCTTTCCCTGTACAATTTGTAACATGTAAATAGTAAGGACATACAATATTTGCAATGATTTTATAGTCTCTAACAATGAACTTTATGTAATTATTCATTTATTCAGTAATAATTTGTAGTGAAAATATGGATAGTAATGGTAAAATAAGATTTGCATTACCAAAAATTCCATAAGGCCATACAATGTTATATGTCGATAAAAGTAACAATATATCCAATAAATTCATACAGGCTTACAAAAAATCTATATGGACATAAAATGTCACATATCCATAGTACAAAATATATGTTAAAAAAATGCCACACAAGCATACAAAAAAGGACCCTAATACATAGTCATTTACCACTAGGGGAGGGAAATAGATTGCAAGTTGCCTTCAATTTTCGGCTAGATGGAGATGCATGTGATGTTGTTGTCTTTCAAATGCACTCACTCATCTTCCTCTCTTTAGTTCTATGGAGTTCCAACTGATACAATAAAAAGTATATAGATTAATATATAGAAATTGAATTGTGGAATGACATATAATAGAATAATCACTTATCACAAGAAAATAATCAGCATGCTCATCTGTAATAGTGGCATGTTCATGATTTGGAGTGAAAAGACCCTATAGCAAGAATCAAGATAACAATTAAACTACATATGAGTATCATTAAAATTTTCAATAATATACCAATAAAAGAGAAAACGTAATGTGAAATTTATAAATCTGTTGCATATCTCTGCCAAAGGATTAGAACTTGCTACTATTGCAACAAATCCATGGTCCATTGTGCCATGAACATCGATAGGACTATATGATGTCAGTATCTAAAAATGAAACAAAAAATGGTGTTCAGTTACCAAAAATACCTAACATTGTTTTACAACATGATTAATGAATAAAGGCTAATTGAGTGAAAGTTCATCAGTGACAAAAGAGCAAGGTGTCAATGTCGAAGGTCCACCAACAAATTATTTGACATCCAAAGTGTGTTATGAGATAATAGTTCATATAAGGTTCAACTATTAACATGTAATAATTATTTATTTAATACTAGTTACATACTTGTGGACTCGATGATGTAAACAAATAGGGGTCTACGGGAATGGTGCAAGTATCGTCAATACTTCGACCCTAAATTTTTATCATATTCATTCTACTAATTTAGTTATTCTCACAATTCATAATAAAATTTAGTAAACAAAACTTTCACTATAGAATGATCCAAAACTTGAAACTTTGGATATAGAACCTTTTAAATCCTATAAACATCGTAACCAAACCATGTAGGCACATCTTCAACCATGAGGAAATATGAAGCAAAACACTAAACACCACTTTGTCACATTGAACTCTCTTTTATTCAAATTTTCTCAAAATCACTTGGAAACCAAGTGAACCAACTGCATCAACAACACTACTAACATTTCTACAACACATTTACAACATCTACAACACCTATCATTAATTATAGCACATCCAACTATCTCTCCAACACAACTTCTATAACTATAATAAAGTAAGAAATTAATGACAACACCAACATCATTGTGTTGACATCAATACCAACAACTCTAGGCTTCCAAAAACTCCAATGCTAGGGGTTGACATCATCAACACTAAAAAAATTCCAACACCTTCTTCATACAAGGGTTTGACATCAATGGCACCACCCAAATAACCCACAAAAAACTCAAGCTCCCAAAAATCTCTCCTTTTTCATTGATGGCAACACCAACACTCTAAAAAACCATCAATAACAAAATAAACCATTAGAAACTTGCAACAAGCAGAAACAATGGTGCAGGGTCACCAAGACCTTGTTTTTGCATATTTTATGTAATTTTGTTTTTAAGTCATTTATTGTGGTTAGGATTTTTTTGGTGTTTCCTAAGGTCATTTATGAATATATGACATCATGTAATCCTTTTGGAGTGTTTGGGGGGTCATTGGTGTAAAGTTACAAAGAGTTGTCAAATTGCACAAAAAGTTGTCATGCAATTTTTGGAAAGTGTCACAAAATCAAGTAATTGTTACATGCATTCAATAAAAATGGTTTCTAATGATTAGAAAACAGTTTTAATGTATGAAAAAGAGGATTTTAGTCAAAATATGGAGTTGTGGAATTTATTTTGCAATTTTAATGAGAAAAAAAGCTTTTTTTGTTTGGGTTTCTCCATTGTTTCAGAAATTTTTGTCATTTAGTACAAATTGTACAAACAAAAAATACTTCTCTAACATATTGTATCTTGTGTGCATGTGATTCTAGTAAATTTCACTTTTTTTTTCATTGATTTTCATCAAGGGAATCAAAAGTTAGAGCATTTGTACTCCAAGTGGGTAGAAACCCTACCTAGGGTAGCAATGAGCACAAAAAAAGATGTAACTCACTTCTCCACTAGTGGAAAATCACCAAAATTGGTGGAGGGGCTTATTTCCATGTATTATACCATATCTCTAAGATGTAGGGTTTGGAGACAAAGATGGCACGTGCTGTACATGGACATAAGGTCTGAAAATTACATGTTTCAGGTTGTGGAGTTGTGTAGGAAAGAAGAGTCTACGTTTTGTGGTTTGATTCTTGTGTGGGGGCGTTGGTTGATGATGAAGAATGTTTTAAGGGGTTTTTATAGACCATTGATAGAAAACCTATAACTTTCTTTTGTGTTGGGTGAGTGTTTAGGAGAGTAGATAAGTTTTGGGGCAGCAATGACAAATGATAGAAAGTAATACTTCCAAGACCGAGTCTTAAGACTTCAAGAAGCTTGTTCTTGGATTAGATTAAGCTTGAAACAATTTATTTTAGTTATATATGTACTATTCCTTGTTTTTGAGGTGATTGGTAGTTGCATTTTGAGTGCAAGTCATAGTGGAAGATATCAACATTGAATAATGTGACATGGAGCCAACTAAGGTGTCAGAAACCATTGAATTTTTTTTGTCCCATGTTTTTTGTGGTTGTACCATCTTGCATTAGTGTATTTCCATCCATTTGAATGCTTTAGAAACCAAGTAATTATTGTGACAAGGTGTACTAAGATGCAACTCTTTGCTACTACCTATGAAGTCCTTAAAGGAATGCCTTGTCTTAGTCAAGTGTTGTTGAATCTTGCCCTGCCTCTACATCAAATTGGTATCAGAGTAAGGAAGGTCAGTAAGGGAGTATAAGTAAGTTGATTTGAATTCAAGTTAATATGGCCCCTAAACTAAATATGGAAAGAATAATGAAAGAGGTGAGAGACTCTCTTGCCCCAAAATTGAGAGCCATAAAGGAAAGCCTTGATGCAAGAGTCACTTTAGTTGAGACCAACCAGAAAAGAGGAGTGGTCACAAGAGATTTGAGTAACCAAGAAGAAGAAAAGAAGGTGGGTGAAGAATAAGAAGAAGAATAGGAGGGGGTAGATGTTGAAGAAAAGAGGTTGGAAAGATTGCTAAAGTCAGTTAAGAAAGATGGTTCCAAGATGAAAATAGAGCTTCCAATATATTCAGGGAGTCTAAATGGAGAACTCCTAGATGGGATAGGGGAATTAGATAAGTATTTTGAGCTTGAAGAGATACCTGAGGGGCAACAAGTGAAATTAGCCAGAACAAAGCTAAAAGGGCATGCAATTCTTTGGTGGGACTATGTGCAAGAAGAGAGGAAAAACAAAAGTAAAGCAAAGACCATGTCTTGGGATATAATGGTTGCAAAACTGAAGGGGAAATTTCTACCCAATGATTATGCCATCCAGTTAAAAAGAAGGATGTAAAATTTGAAGCAAAAGGACATGGATGTGAAGTCCTATATAGAAGAGTTTTACAAATTGAGCTTAAGATTAGGCCACATGGAAGAAGATGCTGACAAAGTTACAATGTACTTGAATGGGCTAAAGTATATCCTACAAGATGAAGTTAGTCTCACAAGTCCAAGCACTATAGAAGAGTGTTATCAGTTGGCCATAAAGGCTGGAGACAAGTTGAAAAGGAGACAATAAAAGCAAAGTAGAGGTAGGGGAAGGAAAAATTTCATAGGAAGAGGGACTTTTTCTTGTAGAGGAAAGTCCCAAAGGTCTCAAGGAGAGCCAAGTAACTCATAAGAGCAAACATCAGATTCAATGGGAAGCTTTAGAGGAAGAAGGCTAAGTTCTAGAGGAGGATTTAGTAATAGAGGAGGCTCAAGTGGATTGATTGGAAAGGGTTACAAGTGCAATAAATTTGCAGGCCACCAAGCATGGCAATGCACTAAGGAGCAGTCATTTACTTCTGTAAAAGTGAGAAGAAATCAAATTGCACAAGGTGGAGATGATGTTGAAAGTGTCAATTCACCATCACAAAATGTAGAACCAGAAGTGGGAGAGAGTATATTGATGAGAAGAACCTTGATTAAGGTGCCCATGAAGAAAGAACCACCACAAAGAAAGTCTCTTTTTAGGACTACATGCAAAATCCAAGGTAAATGTTGTAGAGTTGTTGATTCTGGAAGTATTGATAATTTGGTTTCTATTAAAATGGTAGATAAATTAAAACTGCAAAGTTTGCCTCATGCTACTCCATACAAGGTTTCTTGTTTGAACAAAGGGTAGCAAGTATTAGTGAATGAACAAACTTGGGTAGAATATAGGGGGTTATAAGGACAAGGTTTTGTGACATCATCCCTATGGATGTTTGTCATTTACTTCTTGGAAGGCCATGGTAGTATGATAGAAAGGCCAAGCATGATGGAAGAAAGAACACATATGTGATAAAGGATGGAGTCTCATAAACTTTAACACCATTGAAAGATGAAGAAAAAGTACCACAAGTAGAGTCCAATGTGATATTGGTAGGAGAAAAGGAATTTATAAAGGTTGTAGAAGAGGAGAAAATGGTTTTTTCTATCATAGTCAAGCCTAAGTCTGTTGGAACAACAACAAAGAAAGAAGAGTTGCCTTTGGAAATTCAAAACTTGTTGAAGAGGTATGATGATATAGTAGTGGATGAACTCCCAAGCACTTTGCCTCCTATGAGGAATATTAGCTACCACATTGATTTTATACCAGGGGATAGCTTACCTAATAAGGCAACATATAAGATGACACCACAGTAAAATGAAGAGATTAAGAGACAAGTTCAAGAGTTGCTTGATAAAGTGCTAATCAAAGAAAGCCTTAGTCCTTGTTTGGTTCCTACTGTCTTAGCACCAAAGAAGGGAGGTGAATGGATTATGTGCATTGATTTTAGGGCTATCAATAAGATTACAATCAGATATAGGTTCCCCATTCCATGCATGGAAGATTTGATGGATTATCTAGGTGGAGCATTCTACTTTTCCAAAATAGACCTCAAGAGTGGGTATCACCAAATTAGGATCAGACCAGGGGATGAATGGAAGACAAAATTTAAGACAAATGAAGGGCTTTATGAGTGGCTTGTAATTCCTTTTGGTCTCTCAAATGCACCCAACACTTTCATGAGGTTGGTGAATGAAGTCCTCAAACCTTTCATTGGTAAGTTTTTTGTGGTTTACCTTGATGACATTCTTGTTTTTAGTAAAAATAAGGAAGAGAATTTGCACCATTTGGATTTGGTTTTGAGAAGATTACATGAAGAGAAACTAATGATCAATTTGAAGAAATGTGAATTTATGAAAATAAAGTTGGTGTATCTTGGTTTTGTGGTTACAAATGGCACCTTGAAGATGGATCCCAACAAGGTTGAAGCTATCCTAAGCTCACCTACACCCAAATCAGTTATTGAGGTAAGGAGTTTCCATGGTTTGGCCACTTTTTATAGAAAATTTATCAATGGTTTCAGTCATAGTTGTGCTCCAATGCTTGATACTATAAAGGGGGAAAAGAAGAAGAAGTTTGTTTGGACTAGTGAAGCTGAAAAGAGTTTTGAATACTTGAAAAAAAGGGTAGTAGAGTAGCCCATACTAGATTTACTTGATTTCAATAAGGTTTTTACTATTGAATGTGATGCAAGTGGTTATGCCATAGGGGAATTTTTAAGTCAAGAGGGTAGGCCTATAGCTTTCTTTAGTGAAAAACTCAATGAAGCTAAGAAGAAATACTCTTCCTATGACCTAGAAATGTATGCCTTAGTTCAGTCCTTGAAAAAGTGGAGACACTACCTACTTCCAAAGGAGTTCATAGTCTTTATAGATAATCATGATCTCCAATTTTTGAATAGTCAGGACAAACTCAGTCATAGGCATGTTAAATGGGTAGAATATTTGCAAGGTTACACCTTCACCATCAAACATAAGAAGGGGTAGTCAAAAAAAGTAGTTGATGCATTGAGTAGGAGGACACTCATGGTGAAAGAATTCCAATAGAAAAGTGTAGGTGTTGAAGCACTAAAAGGTATGTATGTAGATGATGTTGATTTCAAGGAAATTTATGCATCTTACAACCAAACTAATGGTGTTCCACACAACACAAATTCTGATTTTCTGATTCAAGAGGGATTATATTTCAAAGGGGCTCACCTTTGTGTGCCTAAATGTTCTATGAGGGATAATTTGATAAAATAAAAGCATAGTGGCAGCCTTGCAGGTCATTGTGGTCTTGATAAGACCTTGGAGTAGCTGAGAAGGCACTATTTTTGGCCTAAAATGCAAAGTGATGTAAGAAGGTTTGTTGAGAAATGTGTTATTTTTCAAAAGGAAAATAACATTAGTACTAATGTAGGCTTATATCAGCCTCTTCCCATTCCAAATAGGCCTTGGGAGTCAATAAGCATGGATTTTGTAATGGGTTTACCCAAAATAACTAGAGGTTTGGATTATATTTATGTTGTAGTGGACAGGTTCTCCAAGATGGCACATTTCATCCCATGCAAGAGAACTAATGATGCATCATACATTGTTGGTTTGTTCTTCAAGGAAGTGGTAAGAATTCATGGTTTACCTTTAAGCATTGTTTCAGATAGAGATAGTAAATTTTTTGGGCATTTTTGGAGAACTTTATGGAAGAAACTTGGTACTATTATTAGTTTCAGCTTTTCCTATCACCATCAAACTGATGGGTAGACCAAAGTGATAAATAGGATCCTTGGTAACCTCTTAAGATGCCTTAAAAAACAAAATTATACTTAGTGGGATCTGATCTTGCCTCAAGAAGAATTTTCCTATAATGATTAAGTGAATAGGAGTGTGGGTAAGAGTCCTTTTGAAGTTGTTTATGGTTTGCAGCATAGAGGAGTCTTTGAGTTAAGGGATATCAAGGGAATGGTGAGGATGAGTGCTAAAGGTGAGCAATTTGTTGTGGCTATGAAGGAGATTCACCAACAGGTCAAGGATCATTTGCCAAGAAGTGTGGAGAAATACAAACAAAAAGTTGACATAAAGAGGAAAGAACTCACTTTCAAGGTTGGAAATTTAGTTCTAGATCATCTAAGGAAGAATAGATTTCCTAAGGGACAATATTCCAAGTTGCAAATGAAGAAAATTGGTCCTTGTAGAGTTGTTCACAAGTTTGGTCCCAATGCTTATGAGATTGAACTACCAAGTGGAATTGGAATCTCACCTATTTTTAATGTATTTGACCTATACCCTTTCAAAGGGGATGTTTTTGTAGGTAATGAAGCAGGTTCTCAAGAATTTGAAGATGAAGAATGGATTAAATACCTTCCTCCCAACCAACCTTTAGAGTTGGAGTGCATATTGGATACAAAGGATCTTAAGAAGACAAGAAACACCACCTATTTGCAATACTTGGTCAAATGGAGGGGTCTTCCTATGGAGGATGCTACTTGGATGTCTGATTCAGATATCATCAAACATGGTTACATATTTGCAAATCTACACTCAAGTGGGACTTGAGTTTCTTTCCCTAGAGCATATGGTGCAAGGTCACCAAGACCTTGTTTTTGCATATTTTATCTAATTTTGTTTTTAAGTCATTTAGTGTGGTTAGGAGTTGTTTGGTGTTTCCTAAGGTCATTTATGACCATATGACATCATGTGATCCTTTTGGAGTGTTTGGGGGGTCGTTGGTGTAAAGTTACAAAAAGTTGTCATGCAATTTTTGGAAAGTGTCACAAAATCAAGTAATTGTTACATGAATTCAAGAAAAATGGTTTTTAATGATTAGAAAACAGTTTTAATTTATGAAAAAAGGATCCTAGTTGAAATATGGAGTTGTAGAATTGATTTTGCAATTTTAATGAGAAAAAGAAGCTAATTTTTTTGGGTTTCTCCATTGTTTCAAAAATTTCTATTGTTTAGTGCGGTATATATGAAACAAAAATGCTTCTCTAACCTATTGGATCTTGTGTTCATGTGAGTCTAGTAAATTTCACTTTTTTTTCATTGATTTTCATTAAGGGAATCAAAAGTTAGAACATTTTTTCTCCAGGCGAGTAGAAACCCTACCTAGGGTAGCAGTGGGCACAAAAAAAAGATGTAACTCACCTCTCCACCAGTGGAAAATCACCAAAACTAGTGGAGAGGCTTGTTTCCATGTATTCTACCACATCTCTAAGTTGCAGGGTCTGGAGACAAAGATGACACGTGCTGTAAATGGACAAAAGGTCTAAAAATTATGTGTTTCAAGGTGTGGAGCAGTGTAGCAAAGAAGAGTCTACAGTTTGTGGTTTGATTCTTGTGTAGGGGAATTGGTTGATGATGAATAATGTTGTAAGGGGTTTGTATAGACCATTTATAGAAAACTTATAACTTTCTTTTGTGTTGGGTGAGTTTTTAGGAGAGTAGATAAGTTTTGGGGCAGCAATGACAAATGATAGAAAGTAATACTTCCAAGCTTGAGTCTTAAGACTTCAAGAAGCCTGTTCTTGGATTAGATTAAGATTGAAACAATTTATTTTTGTTCTATATATGCTATTCCTTTTTTTTGAGGTGATTGGTAGTTGCATGTTGAGTACAAGTCATAGTGGAAGATATCAACATTGAATAATGTGACATGGAGCCAACTAAGGTGTCAAAAACCATTGAATTTTTGTCGTCCCATGTTTTTTGTGGTTGTTACCATCTTGCATTAGTGTGTTTTCCTCCATTTGAATGCTTTAAAAACCAAGTCATTATTGTGACAAGATGTACTAAGATGAACCTCTTTGTTCCTATCTATGAAGTCCTTGAAGGAATGCCTTGTCTTAGTCAAGTGTTGTTGAATCTTGCCCTGCCTCTGCATCAAACAATCATTACTCCCCTTGACTATGGCATCTCTCACTCTTCATATTCCCATTATGTTTCTCCTAAATACTCTCTCCCCCTATGGTCTTCAAACCATATTCTCTTTTGCACTATGGTTTTTCAAGCAACTGTCTCTCCCTTTGACATCAATGACAAAGGGCCATAGACATATCCAACTCTATTTCTTGTATTGAAATATTTTTCTCTCATAGGGAAACACTTTCACTTTTCACACATCATCTACATAGGATTTTTTTTCCCCTTTTGACATCAGCATAAACCACTTTGACACTACCAACAAGCAACTACACGGTACTCACTTTTTTGCACTCCCCCTTAGGGGCACAAAATATGCTCCATCTGATTTCATCAGCCAACAATAATACTACCCACTCCCCTTGATAGGTAGCCTTCAACATTAGTCCAAGACCAAGGATATATCTTGATATGCTTCTTGGGCAGATGCACACACTTATGCATCTAGTTGAAAGAAGGAAGGGTAATAACCCCTAACTTCTGTCAGAGATACTCAAATGTATCTTTAGGAAGAGCCTTCATGAAAATATATACAACTTGATCCTTTGTATGCACATACTCTAGCTTCACCTCATTTTATACAACCTTCTATGTTAGAAAATGATACCGAATTGAGATATGCTTTGTTCTTGAATACATCACCAGATTCTTTGGTATATCTATGATAGCACTTGTATTATTACATAAGATAGAAATAGGTTCATTATAGGATATTCTGATATCCTTTAATGTCTGCTTCATCCAAAACACTTGTGTGCAACAAGATGCTACAACAATATACTCTACCTCTGTAGTAGATAATGACACTGAGTCTTGTTTCTTACTCAACCATGAAACTAATTTGCTTCCAAGAAAGAAAGAACTTCCATTTGTACTTCTTCTATCATCTACACAACTTGCCCAATCTACATCAGTATAGGCACTTAAGGAGAAATCAATATCCTTTGGATACCATAGACTATAGTTTGGAGTGCCCTGCAAATATTTGAATATCCTCTTTACTACTATCACATGTTATTCTCCAGGATCTTCTTAGAATCTGGCCACAAGATAAATTGCATGCACAACATTTGATCTAGTAGTAGTTAGATATAACAATCCACTAATCATTGATCTATACTTGCTCTGATTAGTCTTAGGAGGTTCATCATTCTTGCTTAACTTGCAACTAGTAACCATAGGAGTACATACTGGTTTAGAGTCTTCCATTCCAAACTTCTTCAAAATTTCCTTGACATACTTCGACTGTGAAATGGATATTCTTTTTTCTATCTGACTGATTTGTAGCCCAAGGAAGAAATTCATCTCCCCAAACATTGACATCTCAAATTCATTTTGCATCTCTTTTTCAAACTTCTTACACATTGTCTCATTTCCTCCAAAGATCATATCATCAACATACATAACTACACTTAAAATTTGATCCTTCTCAACTTTAAAGTAAAGCTTGCTATCTATGGTACCTTTATTGAATCCATGCTACAACAAGTACCTATCCAATCTTGCATACCAAGCTTTGGGAGCTTTCTTGAGACCATATAATGCCTTCTTCAATCTACAAACCATATTAGGATCATCTGATAGCTAAAATCCTTTTGGTTGTTTAATGTATATGTCTTCTTCCAATTCACCATTCAAGAATGTAGCCTTCACATCCATTTGGTAAACCTTGCAGTCCTTATGTGCTGCAAAGGCCAAAACATCCTAATGGCCTCCATTCTTTCCACCAGAGAAAATGTCTCCTCAAAATCTATTCCTTCCACTTGTAGGTATCCCTTACAGACAAGTCTAGCCTTATTTCTGACAACTTCTCCATTCTCATTTAGCTTTTTCTGGAATATCCATTTATTTCTCAAGTTTGATTCTTCTCAATTTGCATAAATTCTTCTTCCATAGCTTTAGTCCAATTCTCATCCTTACATGCCTCAATCATTATCTTAATTTCTACTTTGGAAAGTAAACACAAATTTACTTGTTATTTTAGTATAGTATATTTTCTTCTTGTCAACACTCCTTTGCTCTTATTACCAATGATCCAATTTTTAGACTGATTCTTCTGCACATACTTAGGAGTCTTAGGAATCCTTTTTGGAGCTTCTTCCTCTTTAAACTAAATTTCCTTTTCCTTTTCTTCTTCTTTTTCTTATTCTCTACAAGAGGACTCATCATATTCATATCCTTCTATTAGTACTAAGCTTTTATATGGTTCTTCATCTACTTTGACACTTGCACTTTCAACTATCTTCTTTAGCCTATTGTTGTAGCACTGGTAAGCCTTGCTTCTTGTAGAATATCCAAGGAAGATTGCTTCATCTAACCTTGAATCAAACTTTCCCAAGTTTTCTTCATCTCTTCTGATGTAACATTTTCTTCCAAAAAATCTAAAATATTTGATAGTAGTAGTTCTTCCAAGGCATAATTCATAGGGATTCTTTGAAATTTTTAATCTTACTTGTACTCTATTGAGTATGTATATTGCAGTGTGAATAGCTTCTCTCTAATACACATCTGGTAGGTTTGCTTCCTTCATCATTGTCCTTGTTGCTTCCTATACTGCCCTATTCTTTCTTTCCACCACTCCATTCTACTGAGGAGTTATAGGAGCTAAAAAATACCTCTTTATTCCATGATCTTCACCAAAAAATTTAAACTCATTGGAGGTGAATTCTCCACCTTTATCAAAACTTAAGAACTTGATTTTCATATCCATTTCATTCTCAACCATAGCTTTAAATACTTTAAAATTTTCTAGAGCTTCTATTTTTTCTCTAAGAAAGGTTTCCCAAGTCATTCTAGATTAATAATCAATCAACAACATGAAATACTTGTCACCTTGAAAGCTTCCTATTCTTGTAGGTCCACATAGGTCCATATGCAGCAACTCCAAATGTTCTGCAGTAGAATATTCTTTAATATTGAACCTTTTTCTTATTTTCTTCCCAACCTTACATTCCTTACAAATTGAATTGATAGTCCTTTTAATTCTTGGCAGATCTCTCATAGCTTGAGTAGAGTTGATCCTCACTAGACTATCAAAATTGATGTGACACATTCTTCTATGCCATAGCCAAATTTCATTGATTTGATTCATAAATAACTTACCATTAACACCTTTGAGCTAATAAACGTTCCCATCTACCCTTGCAATCAAAGTTCCAAAGCTTCCTTTTCTGATTTCACAACCACCATCCTAAAATACAAGATTATATCCTTTTCTACACATCTATCCTAAACTTAGAAGATTATGCCAGAGACCCTTGAAATAAAGAACATCATCTGTATTATTCTTTCCATCAAAATTAATTGAACCTTTTCCACATATCTTGGCAAATGTATCATCACCAAACTTAGCAAGACCACCTTCAAACTTCTCAAGTTTAACAAACTTACTCTTATCACCTATCATATGATTTGAGCATTTGTTGTCAATTATCTAATGAATTTTCTCCTCTTTAACATGAAAAGAAGTCACTATAGTCCCTTTGACGTTGTGACCTATTTCTAGAGAAATTTCCTTTGTACATCTTTCAGATTCAGTAGGGTTATTTCTAACATTCAGAGCTATGAACAAGTATTTGAATCATTTTCATCATCTAGGTAGTTAGATTCATCATCAAATATTCTAGTATCTTCTTTAACGTAATAACTTCTCTTGAAAAATGTACCTTTGTTATCCTTATGTTTGTCATTTGAAACTTTGGTTAGACATCTTGAAGCATAATCAGCTATCTTTCCATAGTTAAAACATTTGAAAGGTAACTTACCTCTATATTTTCTAGTCCCCTTTTTCAATCTTCTAACAAAAATTTGCTTCTATCTCATTAAATCCATTCGTATCTGCTCCATCATCCTTCTCTATTTTATTGTCTTTAAAAGTAGTCTCTTTTCTTGAATCATTTTGACCAAACTCTCTCAATTCAAAAGCAGTTAAAGTACCAAACAATTAATCTCTAAAATAATGATCTATATCCTAATTTTCCTCAATAGCAAAAACTTTAGAACAATAATATTTAGGAAGAGTTCTTACTACCTTCTTTACCACCTCATCTTCTTCTAGTTTTCCACCAAGGCCATTGACGAAATATACGATTTCATCCACTCTATGCATGTAGCTTGCAATATCTTCATCCTCTGACATCCTTAGGGTTTCAAACTATCTTCAAATTCTACATCTTTGCTTGCTTGACCTTATCATCTCCTTCATTGATACTTTCCATCTTCTTTCAGATTTCTTTCTCAAATTTGTAGCTCATAACCTTCACAAGTTTTGAATTAGTAAGACCACTCAAAAGAGCATTCCTTGATTTTCCATTGTTCTCATATTCCTTGATCTCATCATCAATTGTTAGACCATTAGTGGTCATGGTACATCCATTTTCAATTGACTTACAAACTCCAAACCCTAGGGAAATAAGGAAACCTTCCATCTTAGTTTTCCAAAATACATAATTCACCCCATCAAACAAGGGAGCCTCCTTCTTGTGTGCCATCTAGATCTACCTCAAGTGGTTAATATTCTTCCAAGGAACCTTTCTTTAATACCAATTGTTAGATGCACATGACAACTGAGAGGGGGGAGAATCAACTGTATACTTTAAACACTCAGTCCCTCAATATATTTTCAAATCCTTATCAACCATTAAACACTTATTAAGCATTAAAAAAATGCAAATAATGAGAAATAGTAATGCAAACAAATCAAACACATAAGAACACCAAATTTATGTGGAAAACCCAAGAAGGGAAAAACCACAGTGAGGATTAGCTCACATAGATATGAATTGCAACACTAAATATAATAAGGCTTACTGCTCAGAAATAAAAGAAAGGCTCACTGCCAAAGGACTCAGTATCACCAATTTGAACTGTTAAAATGAATCTCTCTTATTTTGAAGGTACAATTCCATTGAAGCATAAACAACTCATTCAATAGACTAAAATGTAGAAACCTTCTAATCTTTGCATCTAGGAGTCATAGGCATTAAAGATCACACTTAGATCACCACACTTGATCACTTTCAAATCTTTCACATCACACTCACACTCTGCTTAATCCACACAACAACTTTTCTTGTATTTATACCATCTGTAACCTAAAACAATCTCAATTAGGCTGGCCTTAAGGAAACTTATGCACCTATACTATGCAACATCAAATAGGTCAGTACCAAACACTTCCAAAATGTAAAGAAGTGAAGTAAAACCATGCCACAACTTAATTGGGATCCAAATATACACTGACATGCTTTTCAATACTTCCACAATTAGCGCTAGCATGCCAGGTCAACCAAACCTATGTTAACGCCCTTAATAATTAAGTTCAAGATTAACCAAGTCCAAAGGAAACTTTGCAGACCATATAAAAGCACTCCATAATATCCATACATCATCTCAAAATATTCCAACATCATCAAAATATTCTATAACTCTATCACAACCATCTAAAACTGAGAACACCATCATCTTGTGCAACCAAACACACTGGCACAAAGATCCAACACACCAAACAACCTTGCAAAACACCATAAAACCTAAAACTTGAAGGAAAGGTAGATAAATACAATAGAAGCACATTCCCAAATCTACAAAAGAACCTTCAAGTGAGAAATGCAGAGCATTTCATTTCTCCTAGACACCTTGTTTCACTAGACAGATTTATTGTCAAACACAACTTTCATTGCAGAATAATTTCGAACTTGAAACTCTAGATATAGAACCTCTGAAAACCTCTAAACATCATAACAAAACCATGGAAGCACATCGTCAACCACAAATAAATGCCGAGTAGAAAAATGAACTCTCTTTTATTCAAATTTTCTCAAAAGCACTTGGAAACCAAGTGAACCAACTGCATCAACAACACTACTAGCATCTCTGCAACACATTTGTAGCATCTACAATATCTCTCATCAACTATAGCACATCCATCTATCTCTCCAAACAAAACTTCTACAACTATACTGAAGTAAGACATTAATGACAACACCAACATCATTGTGTTGACATCAATATTAGTAACTCTAGGCTTCCAACATCTCTAATGCTACCTGGATTAACATCATCAACACCAAAAAAATTCCAGCACTCTATTCATAAAAGAGTTGGCATCAATGAAACCACCCAAATAAGTCATAAAAAACTCAAGCTTCCATCAAAAAACATAGAATGAGGGTAGAGTTAGGTTTTTTTATTAGCTTTTCTCATTTGGTGAGCACCAAATTTGATGCTCGCCAAATGGGAAATTTCATTTAAAACATGAAAGTGGCACCTTTCTTTTGTCACAACTTGGTGCACTTACCCCACTATGACATAGAAATACCTTGAATTTTCATTATTGAATTATATTGTAGACCATGCATGCTTATCTGACATGGTTATGTGATTTAGTTAGTCGGATGTGATACAAACTAGATTAGATGAGATTGTTGAATTAATTTTCTCATAAGATTAATTGTTTTAAGGTAAAATTCCTTTGTATGGGGGTGCTATACACTTTGTTCCTAAACCTATAACCATTTGAATAAAGAAAACCAAACTTAGGCTTTAGGTAAACACAAATATACTCACAATTAAAACTCAACATTGAACACCTCTATAGAGTGTGTTTGTCAAGTATATTTTTAATTTAAGTTTTTTTCCCTAGTTCACCTAAGTGGATGGTAGCCAAAAAGGAACTATCTAGGGAAACTAGACCCTAGAAAGAGTTGCATACCCACTCATGCAGTTACATGAAATATAGATTAGAAACCATAACTACATATATACTCCTTGATCCCATTTGGAAGTGGTGTATGTAGGTAGTTTGGTGAACATTGAAGGAGGTTCCCAACATGCACACGATTTCAAGTGTAAGGCTAGGAATTTCTAAATAATAGAAATTTCAACTTAGAAATTAATTAAATAATTCCCATAAATTAAATCTTAAAAGTAAACTCAAGAAGAAATCTTGAGCTAAAATAAATTATCGTATACTCAAAAGGAATCTCAAATGGATTTTCTTGATTTCCTTGAGGCTTTAGGGTAAATTCCAAAGCAATTTTATTTTTTATATTAAATTACATACCCCTAAAAGATGGTGACCTTGGTACACTTTCAATGAGGAATTGTGGTCTTCAAATAAGTGACTTAGGAGCCAGATGGTCTCGATGAGTCTAAGACTTTGGCTAGAGCAATATCTATCTTTGTGATAGATTTGTATTTGGGTAGATTCTTATCTTAGATGAATATATGAACTCCTATCCCATATAAAAAAATTCTTATCCTAGATGGATAGATGGCGATCCTATATGGGTAGATGCTTGAGTATACAAATGAAAGAAACACTTGATAACCTTGATTTTAAAAATTAATAAGAAAAAAATTATCGTATTTTTTGTGTTACATGAGTGGGTCCTTATATGTGGTATTAGAGGAAGGTTTGAAAGCTAGGCGTTGAGCCTACTATGACTTGCACAATTGAAATCTATCTTGAATGAAATTTCATCAATAAGTGACATGTATGTATCTATTAAGTGTGATTGAAGGCTTATATGTTTTGTGATTCTTGCACATGATCTCTAAATCATTATATTTTGAAAATATAGGTGTAGTCTAGTGGTTTACTCTTCCGTTGAGTTTATTTTTTAGATCTTTATATTACTTTTAACCTTTGATGAATTCTTTGAAACATTTATGTACATCAACTTTTGATTTATTTTAGAGAAGCTACACTATCAAATTTTGGATATTTAATATTTCTTATATTTGATTTATTGTTGAATCTAATCTCATCTTATACCTTATTGATGGAATGGATATAATTTATTTCATATTTTTGGAATGGATATTTATCCTACTTGGTGTTGTTTTTATTTTCAAGATGGTTATGTTTCAATGTTTTGATTAGTACCATAAAGCTTGAATTTTTTTCCTCTACCATGTCCATGAAAGACTTTTAATAGGTTGTATAATGGAGTAGATTAATAAGAATTTTTTTGTTCATGATGTGTGAAATTGTAATATCCCTCATAAACATTTTTAATCTACCATTAAATATTTTCCCAAAAACCCATAAAAGGAGAAATTAGATGCAATGAAAAATCAACTATATTCTTCAAATTTAATATAAAACATTGTGCCAAGTGAAAAATAACAAATTTCTGCTGATATTACAAGTTTAATATATATATTTTTTGTTCATTACAACAACAAAAAACAACCCAAAACCATTCTACAATTTGCACAATGAGAATGGGAAAATAAACCCATAAATTGCAACCAAAACACTGTATCTTCTATTACAAAATAACCACCACTCTAAATAGTGTATGGGCAGCATAAATACATGGAAAAACTCTGATAAAATAGCTACCAAATTGATAAAAATAACAATCTAAAACTATACCAAAATCTGAACACTCCAAGATACAAACCCTGCCAAACAACTCAACCAAAAATCCACATTAAAGCCAACTTTCAACACCAATGCAACTTCTGTGTGAAGCCACGCCTATATACCCTTAGAGACATTGTCCTTGAGTCCAAATCTCTTTGGTTTTCTATCCTTATGGATTATCCCTACAGTGGTTTATCAGCCTTTGCAGGAGAGCCACAAATTGTGAATAGAGAAAATAAGCATCCATCCCTCCAAAAAGCAAGAAATTGCATTTTATATGTGTTTCCTTCTTCATGAAGCTTCTTGGCTGCAAAAATGAAATGAATCTTGATTTTTTAACTCATTTTCCAAATTGGTCTCCATGAAATTAGCCATTTCCCAAAAATATTTGCTTTTATGGCAATTATTGTTAAAAGCAATTAAATCTTGTTTTTTAGACAAATATGCTCTTCCAAAAACTAATATCACATTGGGAAAATTAAAAACCTTGCAAAAATATTTAATTTTTATCATTAAATAATATTTTCCCCAATCAATTTGAAATATAAACTTTTCTAGTTTATTCATAAGTCTTGACTTACTATTTTTGGATAACTGGCTTACTAAAAATAGTAACTTGCTATTTTTAGAAAATTCTAAAAAAGGGACATGACAAGTCCTCCCTTTCGAAAATTTCTTGTCCTCAAGCAATTACAACAATGATTCTCCAAAATAGTGCTGCCCAAAATGACCAAACATTTCATTCTTCAAAATAGAGTGAGATCATGTGCCTGCGTGAAATTGCATCTTCCTCTCAAGCAAGCTAAAAAGTTTTAAGAAAGAATACCTTTTCTCTAGAATATTATGAATATTGTATTAATTGTGCAACTTATTATTCCATATCACTTGAGGCCTTGTAGTATTCCTTCCATATTTTTGAATCAATAACCTTCTCTTTTCAACTCCTTTTTGGAACTGTGTATGTGCACTATCACCAAGGAAACTAGACCAAAATATCATGCAATCTTTCCCAAATATATAAATCTGATTGTTGTAGCCTATAGGAGGGTTTAAAAAAAAAACCCTTCATTAAATTGAATATACAACTTGAAAGCAATCACCTCTTTTACCTTGGAGTTATGGGGACATTCCCTACAAGATACATCACAAACTGCTTCAAACTTTGTTGCTGTTAGAAGGTTGCTTATTGAAAATTTAGGATTTGTTTTGGAGAAATATTAGAACATAAGAGGGTAAAATAATGACATCACATAATAACAATCCAAGCCCCACCAAAATGTGAATATTGATATTGTAAACCACAAGCCCTTTTGATGGTAATCTGTGAACTCCTTGAGTCCTCTAGCTAGCATAGACTTATCACTCAGTAAAATATCCAAAGTTTTAGTAGAAAATAATATTATTGCATCTTCTATTAAATCAAGTGATTTATTGATGTTCTTGAATGTATCCACCATGAAAAAATTCCGAACAAAACTCTTTCTACATGATAAATAGTGTCTGGATTCTCTAGCAAGAGATGCACTGTTAATAAGCAACTTGTACTTGAGACTTATGATACAATTGATAATTCTATGAATCTGAATTTTTCTGCTAACAAGACTTTTATAACAGCCATTGTATCTTCTACCACAAAAAATAAACCCCTTTGGAAAATTTCTTCCATTTATCTCTACACTTTTGAGATTCATATCATGAAAATGCATAACCAAAGACCCAAACATTACCTTAATATGAGAGAAGTATTTTTCAGTATCTTGGGTTGGTCTATAGTATCCCCAATGTAGTAGTAGAGTGACCATATATCAGCAATAATAATTCCATGCCACTCTAAAAACCTAAATGATAAGCAACAACTTATCTTGTAGGAAGACGATTAACTCTCTAGAATCATTCATTGGCATATACTTGACTTTATTCACAAATACTTGGAGAATGTTAGTGACAAATGTATCCTCAAAAAAATATAACATGAGGTAAATATTTTTACCTCTATGATAAATAAGAAAATTCCATGAAACAATCTTTTTGAAAAAGTCATCTATCACCATCCTTTGAAATGCCCATTTTTGTGACCCTTCACTCTCATAGTACCAAAATAAAAAGAGTCTTCTTTCAAAGTGATCTATCTCCAACACAAGTCTTTCATGATCCATAGGATTTATTAATTATTCCAAATTATAACTAATAGAAAATTTATCATCATACCTTGTGAATCCACCTTTCAAAACTTTGAGATTTATTTCATCAAGTTTCTTGAATTCCCACAATTGCATTGCGATCCCAAAATTTTGACTATGCTCCATGATAAACTGGTCATGAAATGATGTCTTCAAAATAAAAATAAATGATGTAAGGATATAAATAAACAAAATTAAATGCAATTGGAAACATATGAGAGATGTATATGGTATTAGAAACAAGATCATCCCCTATAGTCACAATACCCCTACCAACCAACCTTACCCAAGAACTATTCTGTTGTAGGGCTGAAAAGTCCATCCAACTTATCAAAAAATTAGGATCTAGAGTCATGTACAAGCTGATATTAAAGTGGGCAGCAATAGTAACACTGGTGGTTGACCCACTACTCCAATCTTGAGACAACACCTCATGGTAAGAAATTGCACATGGGTCCTGAATCCTACAATCAAGTCTAAACTCATCACTGCAATCGGTTAGATCTTCATAACCAAACTCAAACAAAGGATTATCATGAATCAATTTAGCATCCATCTAAAATAAAGGATTAGAAACAAGTTGAATATTACATCCATCCTATTTTTGGCCCAAACTCCAACTATCTAAATGTGCCAAGTCATGCTCCTCTTGGATGCAATCTAACTCCTCCATTACCTGTTTGTCCTCCATTGTTTGCAAATCAACATAGGCAATATTAAGCTCACTTTTATGCTTTGGTGCATTTAGAGTGATTCTTACTACATGCAAGGTGTATTATCAACAAACACCAAGAATTTTCTTCCACAATTTCCCTCATGCATGTCAAGTTTTTGTAGATCTAATGCATTGTTTTTATAATGTATGCAAGAATGAAAACCTTCTTCATACATGTCATCAACCTTATCATGGTTGTTCCAAACCTCATAGACATCCTTTGACCAAATTGATGAAAATATGTAGCATCGGGTTGAGGATCCTCATCAACAAGGCTACTATTTATATGATCATTATCATAGCTTCCATGTTTTTGCTCAAAATCAAAGCTGCTATATGTTTTTTCAAAATCAAATCTCATGTGTATTTTCTCAAAATCAACATCAAGCAACAATAAATCAGATTTGGGATCAATATCATTAACATACCTCGTAACATTGGCTCCCCTAATGTCATCCTCCTTGTATGATGAATTAAATACAACATTGGAATGAAAGGGAAATTCATCCCAAAATAGATCATCATGACAGTTATATGCTATCACACCTAGATCCCATGTGAAAGAGGGTTGAGTGCTTTGATCAAAATATAAGTAGTCATTGTACTCCTCATGAGTGGTAGCCACTTTGGAAGTTTCATTCTCCACCTTCCTAGGACTGTAATATTCATCAAATTCAAAGCCACCTATAACCTTATCAATGAAATGGTATGAATCATTAAAAACTAAATTGGAGATATCATCACATTTTCCTCTTTCATGTCCATCTTCTAAAAGAACCTTAGAGAACCCATCATCAGTTTTAGCTCCAAAAAATACATCAAGGTAGACATTAGTCTTAGAATATTTGACAAATGAATTCAAATTAGGATTCAAGGCTTCCATTTATTCTTCTTGTAATTCTGATTTTTCTTTATGTTGCATCATCATCATCTCTTCCATACCTTGAATTTGTGTCTCAAGTTTTTCTGTTGTCGTATCAATTTCCTCATGCACCATATTATCTATAGCAATTTCTTGCATGCCCAAAGAGTCATCTTGATACTTTATCACACATTCATCATTCTTAAAAATACTCACTGCATTAGACTCTCTTGCTATGAAATCTTCTACAACTATCTCCTCTCTTTCAACCTTTTGTTCAAATCTATCAATCAAAATTTGACAAAATTCTTCAAAAGAATCTACCTAAATGTGGACTTTGGTGTTCATACCTTGGTACCACCAATCACGAGCAACTCCTTCAAGGTGCAAGATCGCATACTGAATGGAAATTTTCTCCTCCATTGAACTAGAATAGTAATAGTCCTACATCTCAAACAACCATTCTCTGACTGAGATCTTGTCTGATCCATCAAAAGTGAGAGCTGAAGATTTAATGACTTTGATCCTAAGATATTTTCTACTTGAATTTGAATATTTTTTATGACTCTTGATGGCCATAATTTTTTGCATCTGAGTGATATAATCACTGTATGAGACTAAATTTCTAAATCCTTCATCTTGATTAATATGTGTTTCTCTTATGGTTGCAAAATCTCTAGCCAAACCTTCCATGTGATCAACCATATTTTAACTCCTCTTTCTTTTTGAAAAATATTATCAAACCCTTAAGCTAGCAATATCATGGATTTGATACCACTGTTATATCCCTCATAAACATTTTTAATCTACCATTAAATATTTTTTCAAAAACCCATAAAAGGAGAAATCATATGCAATGAAAAATCAACTATATTCTTCAAATTTAACATAAAAAATTGTTCCAAGTGAAAAATCATGACTTGCTGCTGATATTAAAAGTTTAATACATTATTTTTCTGTTCATGATAACATAAAACAACAACCCAAAACCCTTCTGCAATTTGCACAATGAGAAAGGGAAAATAAACGCACAAATTGCAACCAAAACAATGTATCTTCTATTACAAAATCACCAACACTCTAAATAGAGTATGGGAAGCATAAATACATGAATAAAATCTAATAAAACAACTAGAAAACTGATAAAAAAATCAATTTAAAACTATACCAAAATCTAAGCACTCCAAGATACAAACCCTGCCAAACAACTCAACCAAAAATTCACATTAAAGCCAACTTTTAGCACCAATGCAACTTCTGTGTGAAGCCACACCTGTAGACCCTCAGAATCACTATCCTTGAGTCCAAATATCTTTGGCTTTCCAGCCTTAGATATTATCCCTACAATGGTTTATCAGCCTTTGGAGGAGAGCCACAACCTGTAAATAGAAAAAAATAAGCATCCATCCCTCCAAAAAGAAAGAAATTGCATTTTGTATGTGTTTCCTTCTTCATGAAGCTTCTTGGGTGCCAAAAATCCATGCCAAAATGAAATGAATCTTGATTTTGTAACTCCTTTTCCAAATTGGTCTCCATGAAATTAGCCATTTCCCAAAAATATTTATTTTTATGACAATTATTGTCAAAAGCAATTAAATCTTCTTTTTAGACAAATATGCTCTTCCAAAAACTAATGGCACTTTGGGGAAATTAACAACCTTGCAACAATATTTAATTTTTATCATTAAATAATATTTTCCCCTATCAATTTGAAATATAAACTTTTCTAGTTTATTCATAAGTCTTGACGTACTATTTTTGGATAAATGGCATACTAAAAATAGTAACTTGCTATTTTTAGTAAATTCTAAAAAAGGGACATGACAAAACCTAAGTTGAATGTGACTCATTTTAGTTGAATACATATCGAGTAAAGCTTGAGATACAATGGAATTATATAAGTTGTGAATAACCTTAATGGTTGAAGGTATAACATTCCTTGTTGACAATGTTTAATGAACATTTAATTTATATATTTGAGCTAAGAAGTTACTCTCTTTTTAGTTGACTCTAATAATGTGATTTATTTAAATGATTGAGTAGGATGTATCTTCATAAATTGATGTTTTACTTATTTCGTCAATGATAATTATCTTGGACATAATCTTATTCCTACTAATATTATAAACTTAAAAGGATAAGTGCAATGTTGTGATTAGAAAAATAAAAAAATATATCATTCAATCAAGATTTCTAGGTAATAAATAATGGGGTTCATAATAAGTTTTGGAGGATGAAACATATCCCCCATTAGGAACAATAGGTATGTACCCTTAAGATACTTTGTTGGAATATAACCTCATTGTATAAATATGTGAATTATGGAAATATTCTTACAGGATGGCCTAACAATATCATTCCAATTGATTTTATAGCTACTATTCTTATGGTCTTGAATTATGGGTTCTACAATTTAACTTTTGATTGTTGGTTATTTTATTCCTTTATGCTAACTAAGCATCTTTATGAACCCTAAGTAGAATTTATGTTGATAATAATGAGAATTAGTTTGAAGATGATTAAAGAAAATCTTATTTAGATAGGTAAATTAAACATTCATATATAACAAAAATAAATGATGTCTATATTTGTTACTCTCTTATTCTAGGTGCCTTATGGACGATAGTTGATTTCTTATATTACTTTCATTTTATGGTGTGTTGGGATATGAACTTAAATTTATTATGCACATATATTATATCAAGTCAAATTAAGTAAAGAAGTATTTGACTATATTTATATTGAGACTAATGAATAGTTTTGATTGTTGGTTGTGTAAAATAGATTGTTGTTTTATGTTTTAATAGTTTTTGATGATGCTAATTATTATTTGTATAAGGACTATTAGATGATTAAGTTATCAAAATATAAAGTATTATCAATGAGAAACACATGTACTAGAAAATACAAGCCACGAAGAATGAAAGACATTGATTGGTGATGAGAAATATAAGGTATATTTTGGGATGATGAGAATCTTTCAAGGATGATGATGATCATACAAGGTTCATTAGATGATTTTTTAGCATTATCATAAATTATATACTTATTAACTTTTAGTTCTATATTTTATGTTGCTCTTTATCTTGCTTTGACCTTTTTGGTTATTTATTTGCTATGTTTGACACTCATTTCATCTTCCATATCATGCTTATTCTTACCTTCCTTGACATAAGGATTTTTTCCTTCTTACTTGAAATGTTTTCCATCATGTTTGGTTTACCTTCTTTGTTTATTACTATGTCCTTATTTTTTCTCACTACACTTGTGTTTGTGTATACCTATTACTTTGATTTCATACTCTTCCTTGTTGCTTCCCAATTTCTTATACATCCTTACACTTATAAATTTGTGTTATAGTTATTTACGTAGATTACCATGTTCAGATACATATGCTCTTGTATTCCATACCATGTGATCATCATCCCATGTATATGATATTTACCATACTTTGATTAAATTATTGCAATGCTTATGTATCTTATTTATGAACCTATTCACAAACACCATTATTTCATGCCTAGATTTTTCCTACATCTTATAGCTCCATAACATGAAAATTTTCATTTCTATGCAATCCCATTACATTAGGGGTGTTCCATGCATTCACCATATTATCTAGTACCTTCATTATCCTGCCAAGTTTCTAGATCCATCTTATTAGATTGGGGGGCATCTTTATTTCCTCATTCTTTATCATGTTATAGTTGCTTATCCTTATTATGTTGGAGGCATTATGCCCGTAGTATTTACCCCGTGCTTACATGCCTAATTATGTCCCTATAACCAAATCTCAACACATTAAGGAGCATCATCCCTTCCTCTATCATATTATGTGTGTTTTAAAGCCTTGTTACATTTAAGAGCTACATTGGGGACACCATGTCTTCCTCAAACCACTTGTATTACACCTTTAAGACCATTTTTACCTGATGATTTGTATGTAATGAAGAAAAACCTTATACCATTATTATCTCTAGTCAGTATATTTCCACACATTTCATTTTTAAACAACATTTTATTAACATGATTTATGATGAAGGGTGCTCCCCTTACAATCTAAAACTCACAAAAAAAAAATAGATAATGGAACAAACAAAATGCAAGAAGGAAGAAAATATTTTCTATTATCACTAAAATGAAAAATAAAATTACAATAGTATATTTTCCATCACATGGGCATTCTAATTACATAAATCTGCAAATCTGCAAATCGGAGCCACCATCTATGCTACTCTGGCCTCTTTTTTGTAGCCCCCCTTCACATCCTTTCTTTGGAAAGTGTAACCACCCTAGAATCTTCTGGAAAGTGTAACTTCCTTAAGAAGACATTTTGAAATTTAATTACTTTTGGTAGTACAACTTTGCGAGGTGATAAATTTTGATTTGATTGTCAAATTTTCTATTATAATACCTTTTTGGAAAGCTCTCAAGATATTTTAAAGGCCAACTATTTTTTTTCCACTAATTTTCAGGCCCATCCAGAGCTTCTAAGTGCCTCAAAATTGACTTCGAAGATTTTAATAGGATTTTCAAAAATTGAAATTTGAATCTCTCAAATTACAAATGGTATTGAAGTGATTTCTTCCCCATTGGATTCAATTTACCATTTTGGAGGTCTGTATAAGATTTTGTGTCCAATCGTGCATAAATACAAACTTCCTAAAAATAATAACACTACCAAATTTAGCCCTTATTGAAAAGAAACATTTTTTTGGGTGATGCAAGATTGCTCTTACACCTTGGATGCTCCTGCATCAATTGATGTGCTTACATTTACCTTTCATGTACTATTTTCCCTCTTCAATTCCCTACACTATGAGTTGAAGGGGTCATATATCATCATTGACATTTAATATGTTGATATTTTATGTATTAAATTTTACTATGAAATGATTAATTACCATGACCAAACATATCTTAATTGCATGGCACAACAACATTCCATATGTCATGTTATCCTACAATTTACACTAGGAAAATTATTATCACACCAATTTCCTATATAAGAAATTTTTTCTAACCTTACTCCTACTTTTGATTTTCATATATAAATGATTTTTTTTTGTAATCTATACATAGTCAACTGATGAGATGGAACATACTCATCACACATCATTTCTTTGTTTTATAGGTTTTCATGGAGAACACATGCCAACAAGGGGGAGCAAACAAAGACATCTAGTTGGGTCCATTACTTTACATGGATCCAATTTCATTTTTGTATGCTAATATTTACTTTGCATGTATATTTTTGAGTGTTGATATAATTTTAAATACATGTTTGTTTAGAATTCATATACACCTCAAATTTAGGGGAAAATATAATGGAAAATTTTGCATACCCATGCTCATTGCCATCCAATTTTGAGTTCATTTTGAAATATTGCATTACTAAAATCATATAGAAACACACTTGGAAAAAATTTGTGCTAATTTTGGTTCCTTCCCCATCCTTATCTATTCTCACTTATCTCACCCACACACATGTAACCTTATCCCTACTCTATCTACAACAATTCCTACATGCTTGATCTTGATATTTGACATTTCCTATCCTAAGCCATTTCCATAATGTGAAATAATGGTCTTCCATGACACATAGCTAACCTAAAATTATTATTTTAAAATTAAGGTGTTCGATCTCGCCCTTTCCTCATAGCCATTGAGATATAACTTAGTACATGTTTATGCAATTATTAGTTGTTTCTTAGTATTTAAATACATTCATGTGAACAATAAAAGAAAAAAATGAATCCTTTAACTACCATTTTAAATCACAGAACATTCAAGTAGCATTAAATGTGAACATTTCAACTTGTTGGAATAAAAAAAATGGTACAAATTTGAATTCACATATTAGATCACTTAGATGCTTCCTTTTTATTTGAAAACACTTTCCAAGGCCATGATGCTATCCATTCCAAGGATTGATTAAGGAGAATGTGAACCCTCATGACTCAACAATATCCCCAAGGTATTTTAAATATTTCAAATCCTTATAACAAAGAAAAAAACTTAGATTGAATCAAATTGGGTAGAAAATTCACATTATATGTATGTCCATTACGAAGAAAATATATGGATTACAATTAATCAAGGGCCAAGAATTGACTTGCATATAATCCTAGTCCTACGTATGGTACCATGGATAGATAGTTTATTTATATGACATGAGAATTAATCTTCATCATAGTTCCCTTAAATAAGTTTAACATTCCTTAATTTAATTTCCTAAATCAATATTTAATTATTTTAATATTTACTTAGCTCTACTTTTTAGATAAATTATTTTATTTGGAACATTAATTAATAAATCTAGCTAGACATTGGAAAAGCGCATTTTTATTTACAATTAAAAATAAATAAATATAGCCCATTCCCTAAAAAAGGTGTATATAACTAGATAAAATCTCAAAGTCATATTATAAATAAAGAGTAGGAATCAAGAATCAAGCAATCCCATCAGGAAATAACTAGTTGACAACAACACTTAACCCCCAAAAGAAAATTGATTACAAAATCATACTCAAAATATAACATAGCATAAATACTAAACAATTAAATAATTATAAATATTGAATTTAGAGGATGGTCTTGATCATTTAGGTTGACATGGCATTTATTAAAGAAAAAATTTCATCAACAATCAAATCCAAATCAACGAGAACATTATTTTCATTCTTCCACTTGTGATCTTGCAAATTAGGCACTTTTGCTACAAGTTGAGTATCATTTTATTATGGTGAGATGAAAAGAGTGAAGCAAATAAAATAATATTAACCTCAAGGAGGGCCCACTTATATCCCTAGGAAGATGTTGAAGAGTCTTGGCCCAATTATGGTGGTGGTATCCAATGTGCTCCCTATCAAAAAAGGAGAGGACCATCTATGGTGACTCTAAGAGTAGTATCAAGAAAATTTTGATTACTTACAATTTTAACCTTGATGGGGGGACCTAGTATAGGATGGCGAGGGAAAAGAACCCAATATATTGTACATAGAGTGTATACTCTAAAATGGGTAGCTCCAAAATGGGCATGTAAGAGACGGGGACCAACCACATTCAAGGCCCCAAGACATGGAGAGCCAAGAGCGGAAGGTTGCCCTAACTTACCTCAGCTTAAAGGAGTGTTTGGAGATGAGGGACGAGAATGATGAGGACTATAAAGTCCTTCAATCACTCTATAGACTTGAAACTCAGAATGGGGCCAGGCGAGCCAGTTTTCAAGTTCAACACTTTGCCTTAGGTAGCTCTCTACCCGAGGATGAAAGCACATTTTTGAGACAATAGTGCAGCACACTGGCGTCTCTTAGGTGTGTTGGCATCTGTACGACTAGAGGACTAAAAAGACAATGTGAACCATTAGAAAATAGACTGACAACCTAGCTAATGGTTTTTAAGGGAATAAAATAAAACTATGAAGTAAGAGATATATAAATGAATGTGATAAAGCAAGTAAATAAAGCTAGGGTGACAAAAATGATCTCACAAAAGAGCCTGTTTGCTAGCTAGCTCCAAGTACACTTCCACTTGCACACAAGAAAGAGGAAAATTGTTGAGGGGTCATATAGGGGCCTGCCTCAGTCAAACCCCCATTTTGGTGTTTCCACCTCAACAAACAACTAAGATAGCGATAATAGAGAAAAGTATGATAAACGAAGAATGAAAGAAAAAAACACAATAAAACTACAAAATAGTATTATGCTACTCAACCAAATCATAGAGGAGAGGAGTGAAAAACTTACCACCTCCACCAAGAGCTCACTAGCTAATGGAGGAGAAAATGACAAGATTCAAGCCCCTGTTGCAATGGTGTTGTTCCACACTTGTTTTACAGAGTTGATGGAGTGTTGTTGTTGCTGCTATGGAGTGAAAAGTGTTTCTTGAGAGTAATGGATGCAAGAAAGGCTGTGTAGAATTCTTAGAAGATTGCTTGGACTTGTGAAGAAGTTGAGATGTATAAAGGAAGAGTGAATTTGAAGGGAGAATGAGAAAAATAGCCATATTCAGGTAGTTGGCCAAAGAGAGGCATTACAAATTGACCTCAATGGGAAGTGTAATGCCTATGCAGGCTTTAGATGCATGAATCCATCAGGGACGTAAGCATGCCACGTGGGCATCCCCAACAATTATTCTTTTGTTGATGCACAAAACAAATGCCAAGTGGAATGAAGGCAGTGGGATGATGTGCATTTTTTTCCTTTGGATTTGGTTTTCTAAGGTGACGAAGTGTAAAAGGGGAATTTGTGTAAGGGGTGCAAATTTTCTCCTATACATTTCCCCCCACTTTAGTGAGCATGAATATTGATGAGTTCTTTGGTAAAGTAGATTAGAGAAGTAGTAGAATTATAAATGTAGACCTAAACTGTTGAGGAAGCAAAACATGATCTAGCGAACTCGAGAGTGCAAGACAAGTAAAGGACTTCATAGCCCTACAAAATTATGAAGCTATAGAATGAAAGTGTCTTACAGGCCTATGGACCTACAAGGAGGCAACCCCCAAGATCTCTCACATGAAGGAGGCCTCAAGAAGAAAGTGCATCACAGGCCCACAAACCTGCAAGGAAGGTGTCCTCTAAGATATCTCACATGAAGGATACCTAGAAAAGTGCCTTACAAACCCATAAACCTACAAGGAAGGGTCCCCCAAGATCTCTCACATGGAGGAAGTCGAGAAAGCACCCTACAGACCTGCAGACTTGCAAGGAAGGTGTCCTTCAAGATCTCTCACATGAAGGATACCCCAAGAAAGTTCCCTACAACTCGCAGACCTACAGGGAGGTATCCCCCAAGATCTCTCACATGGAGGAAACCCAAAGAAAGTGCCCTACAGACTTGCAGACCTATAGGGGAGCCACCCTCAAGATATCTTGAATGGAGGAAGATTAGAAGAAGCACCCTACAGAGTCGTAGACCTTCAAGGAGGTATCCCCCAAGATCTCTCACATGGAGGAAACCTAAGGAAAGAGGACTCTGCAAAGTCAGAAAGAAGCTTCATAGATGCATCCGTAAAGTGACATGTTTACTCACAGATAAAACATGTTAGAAAGCGACCACACAGGAAAGTAAGCAGACAGTCACTCAGATCGTCAACAAGTTGGAAAAATTTCAAAGGGGTCCCTCAGGAACCCGACGTAAAGGAGGGGTCCACTCAAGGGACACATTGTTCGAGAGTATGGAAGATATGTTTCTTTCTCAAATCAATTCATCATCAAGTAATCCTTTTGAAAGATGTTCACTTCATCAAGGAATTTGAAAGGAAGAATATTCCCCCACATGAGGGGAAGATCAAAGTTGTTCCCACTTTAAAGGAAGGTTCTCAAGTTCTTTCTTTATGAACCCATGATGAAGGAAACACATTCTGTTAGGGTTTCAAGCCGAGAATGCGATTCTTGAAAAGAAGTTTGTGAAGATTCTCGAGAAAAGATTCATTGGAAACAAATGTGTTTTCTAAAAATTAAAGTGTTGTAGAAGTGGCATTGTCACACATGAGAGGGAAAACTCAAGCAAAGAAGAGAGAAAGATAAGGAAAAGCTAAAAAGAGAAACACACACAAACACAGGGCACATGGGTAGCCTGATATTTCAGGGTCAAAACTGCTCATAAATATATATATATATATGTATGTATAGTAATAGCATATAAAATGAACTGTCATTAACCCCCTACTATATCAGACCATGTGAAGAATGCATAAGAAGAAAACTAAAAAATAAAAAATTGGGTCAACATGGAAGGGAAGCCTAAATTCCCCCAACACTTTGCATCATCCCCAATTTATCAAAAATAAAGTCACAAAAAATGAAAGAATGATGATACAAATAGAAGAAGGTTTATGACACAAAAACCAAGCCTATATCCAAGAACCAACAAGGGTGATGAGGGTCATCCAGGCACACATAGCACGATCATGGGGGAACACATCACAACACACACACACACACACACACACATCTAATCTAAAAATAAAGAAGAGGCCTTCTCCTAACACTGATCAATCAAGAGGTTATGACACAAAAACCAAGCCTATATCCAAGAACCAATAGGGGTGATGAGGGTCATCCAGGAACACATAGCACGATCATGGGGGAACACATCACAACACACACACACATATAATCTAAAAATAAAGAGGCCTCCTCCTAACACTGATCAATCAAGAGGTTGTCTGCTTCCCACTCTAGATCATTGTAGGGGAAAGGAGGATGATCTTGTAGTGGTGGAATGTTAAGAGGAGTAGCGTCTGACCATCCCGCAACAAGGGATAAGGAAGAGGTCCCCGCAAGGTCCTCTCCACTGAGCTCTTGTGGAGCTAAGGTCAGGGATTTCATGAAGATCACCAACAAGGCTAGAACCTCATCCAAAGATATAAACATGCAATTAATAGGAGTTCCATGTTTCACCTCAACGGATAGAGAATGTTGTTCCTGAGATTCACTACTAGGATCATCGAGTGATTCAAGAGCACTAACAAACTTAGGGGAAGCTGGGACTGGTTCCATCACTAGTACATAACAAGTTAGCGCGAGACCACCTTTAAGAGAAGGTGGGATCCTCTTACATCCTCCATTGTTGAAAGGATCACTCTCTACCTTTTTCTCCATTGAGAGATGTGAAATCCCCATAGACGAGGCAAGCTGTGCATAGGAAGAGGAGGAAGAGAAAACTACAGTAGATACCACTGAGGTGTTAGCCATATATATGGGTTTTAGGAAAGGTGGGACATCTAGAAGGGACATCAACAAAGGAAGCTCCACCGAAGGAGCAATGAACACCTGCACCTTTTTAGGGTTAGGTGCATTCATAGTCACAATAGAAGCTAGAAACGATACAAAGCTAGTTTGAATGGAAGTAGAGGGGAGGAGAGAGGAGGACGCGATAGGAGGCCCTGATATAGTGGTGGTTGTCTCCTCTTTCTTCCTCTCCAAGGTGGCCTGCTCAACCATGAGATCCTTTCGTTAGGGCTTGTGCTCACGCGCAAGACAATTTTTGCAACTCTTTGAACTAGAGGTTGGAGGTTGTGAAGGAATGGAAGACTCCTGCTCAGTCATGGGAGTGTCCACTACAACCATTTCTAGTGGAGGAATAGAGTCCTAAATGGGAGTAGGAGGAGCAGGTTGCGAAGTAGTGAGGGGAGTCAACTCGAGTGCCTCAGCAACGGGCCTCTTCCCATTCATTGCTTTGGGAGCAAGGGTAGTAGGAGGCCGTGGAGGTTGAGACATAGAGGATTCCCTATGGGGACCTTTCTTCTTGTTATACCAAACAGGCCTAGGTTCAATGGGAAAAATAGGAAGCTCAAACATAGGACACTTGGGCTTTCACCCAACAGACACCATAGGATTCTAGCACAAACACGGAATGAAATATGATGGTGCCACAACAGGACAAGAGGAAGTGTTAGAATGAATAGAAGAAGAGGAAGAAGGAGAATCTTGGGACCACTTCTCTTCTTCCCTTCTACATGCCTTGGTGGCATCACTGTCAGCTTTTAGGAAAGCCTTATGTGAAACAACATAAGGCAACAAAGGGTATCTCACTTTCAGCCTTAGGCACCCTTTCTTATAATTCTAATATGTTCGGTGCAAGAGGTCCATCCTATGTGGAAGAGGACCAATGGGCACAAGCCAAGAGTAATCCAAGGAGTAGCTACCACGAGCAACTAGTGGTTTATAACTGGTGTCATGAATCACATGAACGAAACCCTCATGGATAAATTTCAAACATCTATGCACAACTGAAGGCATTGCATTCATAGCAACTAACCAAGGGATACCTAGCTTCACTCTAAAGAGTTTAGACCTAGGGATTATGTTGAACAAAAGCTTCACAGATTTAGGTCCAACCAAAACTGATAGGAAAATACTACCCAAAGGGGGCATAGAAAGTTCATCATGTGTGCAGATGGTGCTCATAGGTGCTTTGTGCAAAAATTTAATTAGCATGATCTCCTCAATTATGATGTTTACTTGAGATGTTAGATCAATGAGAACACCTACTACAATGTTTCTATTGATTTGTGTAGGGATATAAAGAGGAGATGGTTCCCTATTAAAACCCATCAATAGGTTTTGTGAAGTTAAGGTTATGCCAGTACCACTGCTCATAGGCTACACAAAGGGGATAGGTTGATGTAGGAAAGAGGCCATAACATGCAATGAATGATACTCTCTCAAGACCCTCCAAATATTGCAAGGATAGTGACCCAATTAAGGTTTCGTTATGCAACACCTTCATAACCTTCCAACTATGCCTACTAGCGGTCATAGGTTGGGTTGTAAGGTGAAATCCTCACAACACTCACACCTACAAAACTCCTAGAATACAAGGAAATGAGATTTTAATATCACAAAATAGAACCAAAATGGTTCACCTCGAGTTCACCAAAAATGTAAGAGAGGGGGACCAACCACGTTCAAGGCCCCAGGTCACAAATATCCAAGAGTGGAAGGTTGCCCTAACTTACCTCAGCTTAAAGGAGTGTTTGGAGATGAGGGGAGAGAATGATGAGGACTATAAGGTCCTTCAATCACTCTACAGACTCAAAACTCAAAATGGGGCTAGGTGAGCCAGTTTTCAGGTTCAACACTGTGCCTCAGGTAGTCTCTACTTGTTGATGAAAGTGTAGTTCCAGGATGACAGTGCGGCACGCTGGCATCCGTACAACTAGAGGACCAAAAAGATAATGTGAACCGTCAGAAAATAGACTGATAACCTAGCTAATGGTTTTTAAGGGAATAAAATAAAACTATGAAGTAAGAGATATATAAACGTATGTGATAAAGCAAGTAGATTAAAGCTAGGGTGACAAAAATGATCTCACAAAGGAGCTTGTTTGCTAGCTAGCTCCAAGTACACTTCCACCTACACACAAGAAAGAGGAAAATTGTTGGGGGGCTATATAGGGGTCTACATTAGTTAGACCCCCATTTTGGTGTTTCCACCTCCACAGACATCCAAGATAGTGATAATGGAGAAAAGTATAATAAAGGAAGAATGAAAGAAAAGAACACAATAACACTACAAAATAGTATTATGCTACTCAACCAAATCATAGAGGATAGGATTGAAAATATTACCACCTACACCAAGAACTCACTAGCTAATGGAGGAGAAAATGAGAGGACTCAAGCCCTACTGTAATGGTGTTGTTCCACACTTGCTCTACGGAGTTGATGGAGTGTTGTTGTTGCTACTATGGAGTGTAAAGTGTTGCTTGACAGTAATGAATGCAAGAAAGGTTGTGTAGAATGCTTAGAAGATTGCTTGAACTTGTGAATAAGTTAAGATGCATAAAGGAAGAGTGAATTTGAAGGGAGAATGAAAAAAATGGCTATATTCGGGTCGGTTGGTCAAAGAGGGGCATTACAAATTAACCCCAATGGGAAGTGTAACACCTCTATAGGCTTTAGACATAGGAATCTGTCAGGGATGTTTGTGTGCCATGCAGACATCTACATGCTGTGCAGGCATCCTCAATAATTATTCTTCTGCCGATGCACAAAACAAATGCCAAGTGGAACGAAGCCAGTGGGTTGATGTGGATTTTTTCCTTCATATTTGGTTTTCTAAGGTGAGGAAGTGTAAAATGGGAATTTTCATAAGGGGTGAAAATTCGCTCCTATATAGGGCACATATAGGATTTTGGGGTCAATCCAAAAGGAACCACAAAAAGTTTGTTTGGAAACTTTAAAAATAAACTCAAACCAAGCCTTAGATGGTACCCACAAAAGTATTCTAAAATGAAAACTCTAAATGAAAATTTGTATGGATAAGGAGTTTTCTTCGTAGGGTATCATATTAATTTAATAATGTTTGTGTGTGAAAAAATAATAGTTTGATAATTATACAAGCATTACAAGTTTTATTTGAAATGTCACAAAAGTGATAATTTATGAATGCTTGATTCATTGCATGATATTTTTTGTTGTAATATTGAAATATTAAGTTTTATTGTATTATTTGGAATGTTTTTTTGTTAATTAGAATGGTCATTTGTTTTCATAAACACTTAATTTGGAAACATGAAGGAAATAACTATTTTTACCTATGCACTTCTCTAGAATTGTCTTCAAGAGCACCTCTGAAATTTCCTCTTAGAAATACTCCATGATTATCTTCTAGAAATTCTCATCTAATGAAAACCTTTAGAGACCCTATGGATAGACCTTTTAATAATCCTTTAGAACATCCCAACCAAAGTGTTATAGATCCTCCTTTTGGATACTTTCTAAGAGGATACTCCAAATCAAGGAATGGATACTACTCTTTCAAACAAGCTCCTTTTCTAGATAGGCTTGAAAAGATCAATCCAAACTATTCTTTGGAGTTGGTTACTTTTAATGAAACCCACCTATTATAATAAATCAAACATTTAAACATAGAAGTTCCATTGCTTCAAGAAATTAAAGAAATATCTAATCTCAACCAATTGCTTAAATAATTGCACATAAAGACACCAAGGAGGAAGATGAAGCAAATTAACATCATCCAAATTGATGAATATCTAGTTGATTTCCTCTCATGCAACTTTTTGCTACCTAAATATGGTGATTTTGATAGTCCTATAATTACAGTATGATGGAATGGAAATTCCTAATGCACTTGTAGACTTAGGAGCAACCATATTTGCATGATGATAGTAGATGTGATGCAAATTCTATCATTAAAAAATCTCTAACCTACAAGTATTGTCTTGTATATGATATATCAATCTATCAACATCCCAAAAGGGACATTAGTAAATGTCCCAGTCATGGTAGAAACCAAGGAGTATCTTGTGTATTTTCACATTATCTATTCAAAAACTCCAAAAGGAAACTATCCATTAATATTGGGAAGGCCCTAGTTAGCCATAGCGGTTGCTTTGATAGAATTTAGATAACGAGGAATGACCATTCCCAATGGTTTGAATAAAAAATACTTATCCTTATATCCTCTTTCCCAACTAGATGTGAATAAGAAAATTTGGGTAAATGAATCAATGGATACCATCAAACAATAAAATTTGGCACAATTAGCAATGGTTGTGATTAAAAAACACTATGATGAAATAAAACATTTTTAAATAAAAAATTCTCCAAACATAGATGATGAAGAAGACATGGACACAAATTATATGTTCTAGAGAAACATTTAGACAAGAAATATAGATTAATCCAAAGCGATAAGAAAAAATTTCCTCTCAATAATTTATTATCCGCTTGCACATATAACCCTAAGAAGTGAGAGTTTCTTCAAGGACGCCACAACGTTTCATATGATGCAAAATCAATATTTTCCTCTTAATCATTTGACAAGTGAAACTTATACAATTACCTCTAATCATCTAGAGACCAAATAAATCATGGTATTACCAAAAAAAACTTTAAACATCAATAGTTGGCTTATAGAGCAACAAAAACTAGTTATTCAAATGTTATTGTAAACTGGTTCAAAGCATTCACTTGAGATTATAAAGACATGAAAGGAATGCATTTGAGGATCTGTATGCATAATATTTTCACTAAGTCGGTTAGATCAGTTCCCAAAACCAACATAGACTCAACCCTACACTTAGGGAAATAGTCAAAATAAATATTGAAAAGCTTCTACAAGTAGGATTCTCTCTGACAACTAATGGCTTCACCTCTAGTGGCCATTCCAAAGAAATGAGGAAAATGGATAGTCTACATAGACTAAACTTAATAAAGTGGGTTATTGTTATAAATCTAAAATAGATTGATAACCCAAGGAACTTTATGATAGAAATTATAAGCTTCATAAATTAGAAAATCATAAACAATGCAAACTAGTGATTCTGAGAAATATGCAATGCAAAAATGATAGAAATGTATTAAGAGCTTTCAAGATGGGGAATGGATATGTAAGAGTATGTAAAGACAAGCTAGGTAGTGAGTTTATATATAGAACTAGGGAGAGGATGGAGATGGAAAACCATCCAATAAGAAGTGACCACCAATATTAAATAATGCGATGAAATAGTATATGATCCACACTTTTAGGATAGTGACACCTCATCACCTTATCTCCTAGTTACTAAATGATAAACTTATTTTATTAGCCTAATAAAGCTTAATAAAATAATAGTAAAACCCCATGTCTAAGGGAAAATAAATTAACCTACTAAGAAAATAAAAACCTACAAAAACACCTCCCCTTAAGCATAGCTTAGGTGAGTGAGAAGATGATGGGTCCTAACAAATGAAACCATGTTAGGCACCCATGCACATATAAAATCCCCCCAAATAAAATCCACCCCCCACAAATAGGGAGAGAACACCCCCATAATATAGAGAGATAAAAAAAGGACTAAGTAGCCCACCAAAGAGATCCATTAGTAGAGGCTCAAAACTGGATGCAGAAGATGGTCTATGATCATTGAACAACATTCCTTCCCTTAGGAAGAAACAAAACCAAAGGTATATGCAAGCTATCTCACTATTCTTGAAAGGAATATATAGGGAGAAAACTCGAAATGTATGAAGTATTTGAACATGGCTCAAGTGTCCCCATGTCAATGTTGAAGGCTTTCACAATAAAATCGGGCATTCTAGGCCACACTGCTGAAAATGATAAATCAAAATCTCCTAAAGACTGATGTAAAACATAATCCAAAGACTCCAACATCTCCTCTGAAGATGTCTTTTCTAAATATTGATCCAAAGTTTCCACACTCATGTCAAATTGTAATGAATGATCATGTAGAGAATGAACAAGAGGGTCAGAGTGTTCCCTCACAAAAACTAAAGAAGAATCAACATCAAAGAGAAGATGAATACAATCAATAGTGTCTCCAAAATCTGCAATATGTGTCTCCATAAACAATTTTAAAATACCTATCAATAGACTATCCCATAAAGTTGTATATGAAATATAATGTATGTCCTATTGTAGGGAGTCACTAGAAGCTCTTGAAGAAGCAACATGGGACTATGAAGTAACAACATATGTAAGGACAAAAGAGTTATCCTCAAAGAGAATACATATGTCCTCAATAGTGCCATCTGGATTTGAAATGGGGCACTCTAAAAATAAACAAGAGATTTTTGGTAGGAATTAACCCTAATGAATTGAATCCAGAAGACATAAATGACCTTGTTGCAAAGAATCACTAAAAGATTTTGCAGAAACATCTCTAAACTTTGAAGTTGCAACAAGCATTGTTGAAAGGACATCATTGAATTTGTCATCCAAAAAGGATGTGTCTACATAATATGGGGCAGCATAAGTCTCTATATCATCCACAAGAGCTTGGATAACCAAGGAAAAACCACTTTCAAATGAAGATCCAATGTCTCTATACAACTGCTAAATGATGGTCCAAGTAATGAAAGGGAGCTCAATATGCTCTATGTGATGTAGAGTATCCTTAGAAATTGTAAGACATACTAGTCCAAAGACCATGTCATTATTGTTAAACCATGCATTCTTTTGTTCATAGTCACTTGGCTCAGGAACGAGTCGAAGGAGATAGGGCAATAGATCCTGCTCAAGGAAGTAATTCTTTATCCCTTGCGTCCAAGACAAATAGTTCTCTAAAGTTATCTTAATAAAAAAAGGATGGAAATAAATTTTATGGTACATGATTAACCCACCATAAATGAAACTTTACCTTAGTTTGTAATTACAAAGCACTTGTATAATCCCCCAAGAATGATACAAAAAAATTCACTTATAAGTTGAGTGCAAAAGGGACATCAAAAGACACCCCCCTTTCCGTTAGTCTCAAAAATCACCCCCCAAAGATTACAAGGTTGGAACTTTATAGTTTACTGTGTTTGCAAAGCTTTTTCCAAGTTACAATGTTCACTACACCCACAATGGCCAAAACTAAATTTTTTGATGTAAAGTGAACTTGATACAAAATATGAAAAAAATAGTCTCGCAAATTTGTAGTGCTCTTCAATACCTTTCCAATGCCTATTCATTTATGAAAAATAGATCTCTGAAGTGAAAGTTATGGTTTGTTGAAGAGAAAAGAAACAAACAACTTAAACCTATAATAGCTGGAAAAAATGTTTTTTTTTTTTCAAAACCTCTATGGATAGGAATTCCTTGTCTCAAGCTTTCTATCGATTGTTTGCTCACCAAAATTTGATAACTAGAGCAAAATTTATGTCAATTTGAAAAAAAAAAATTGGCCTATAGGGAGGGCCTTGGTGGACCTAGAGTGGCCCTTGGGTGGTGTTGTCAGTGGTGGTGCCCACTGGGTGGTGACTGAGTTTTGGTTAGGTGGTTGAGTCAATTGTTAAGTTTAGAAGTGGTCAAAACATTGATTGTGTAGGTTGTTTACTTTGAAGCGATCACAATTTATATTAAACTATAGGTGGTTTAATGTTGGTGATAACTATTGCCGGCTCTATGCATGACTAAGATGTAGTTCATGGCTTAGCATCCCACGGGTGGCCTAAGATGCTACACTTAGGTGCTAAGTTCCTTATCACTAAGTGTTTAGGCATAAACACTAAGTGCTTATGGGATTAGTGTTTTATTATCATTATTTTCTATTTTTTGACGAAAAAGATGGTATGAACCTATGAAGGGGGTCATATGACCTCCCTTGTAAGTTTTTTCCTCAATGTCTCCTAACATTGAACATAGGAAAATTTTATTTTAAAATTTATCTCCTCAACCTCCTAAGCGCAATGGCAAGGTCCACTTGAGCCAAAAATGCTCCAGTAAAAATTTATTTTTTAGTTCTAAGCTACATACCTCAACTTGTACCTAGGTCAAACAATCTATGAATTAGATGAAACAAAAACTAATCTTGACTTTCTCAAGCCTCTTGGACACATTGAAACAACCAAAATGTTGACAATATAATTACAATTTCTACAATCACTTAAATCTTATAAACACATATGTAAAATGAAGAGGTTGTCAAATCTTCATAAATCCTTTTTGATTCTTTAGATCATTCAACACATGAGAGAAGAGCATATAATATTTATAATATATTACATAATAATCTCAAAATATCAATTAGGAATCTATGAGCTCAAATTTATCAAAATAAAAGCTTTGATACCATCTTAAAAATTTAAGATAGATTGATAACCCAAGGAACTTTATGATAAATTCTAAACTACATAAACTGAAAAAACATAAACAATACAAACTAGTGACTCTAAGAGATATGCAATTTTAGAATGACATAAATGCATTAAGATCTTCAAGATGGAGAATGGATATGCAAGAGTATGAAAGAGTATACAAATTCAAGCTAGGTAGCGAGTTTACATAGAACTTGTTAGTGTAAATAGAGCCATTATCATACCTAGTTAACTAATCACCTTTTTAGGATTGACCTATTTATAACTAGCTTAAGTTTACTTAGGTTTCTTTTAATTTTGTCTCACTTCATAGCATTGAGGCATGTTTCCTCGTGACTTGAGACAACTATTGACACTTGCTCACACACTTGTAAAGTAAGCTCACAAGTGTCCCACCTATAGACAGGTAGTCAAAGTTTCACTCCTACCTTCTCACCTCTTCATCCTTGCCTATATATGTAAGGCTTGATTATTGTACACACTCATCATTTTATATTGATAAAAATATTATTGTGCTTATTTTGTTCACTTGTGGAAGTATGTTTCAATCTCTCTGATCTTGGAATTTTCCAACATGGTGTTAGATCCATGAGAGCATGTTCCTTCTCACACGAAGGTGACTCCGATATATATCCCTATCAACAGAGTGTCATAGATCCAAATGTACATTGCCATCATGCTAGAAGGTTTAGGAAATGAGAAAATACCTTTTTGTTTCGTCAATTTTGAAATTTCTGGGCCATTGTGTCTATTTTCAAAAATTTGTAAAAAAATAAGCAAGGGAAATATATGCCCTCTTTCCATCTACTCGTTAGGGTATATTTTACACAATTTTATCAACTTTTTGGCCATTTTTGAATATTTTTAGGGGTCTCTTTATTTTTGCATAGGTTACTCATTAACTATGTATAGTTTTTGGTCAATATTTTGATCTAGTCGAGGAATCTTTAGCAACATGTCTTCCTCTTGTCTAACCTACACCCTTAACCATGGTGATTTTATATATGAGTGATCAATTAGTGGCTCTTTCTAGCATGCACATGCTTGGCTCTACACACCCATAATAGAAGCCTAAAAAGATCTTTGTTGCCCCTCAAGGGCCCAAACAATCAAGGTTCATGATAATTTTATTTTTAAATTAGATTTTGTGTTAGATAATGTGCTTAGTGTCAGATATTCTCTGTGTAGCAAGGTTGCTTAGTTGCAATGGGAATCACTCATATCCATTCATCATTATTGTGTACACATGGGATATTCATTCTATTCACATATCCAAACTCAAGCTCCATGCAGCCTCCATCTTTGGGTGGAGCTTTGGTTGTTCCATTTGGAAATGGTTTTATACCCTACGCATGACCATATCTCTCTAGTTTATATCGGTCTTCTTATCTGTTACTTTGAAAGGCCTCTAGCCTACACCAAGTGATCTCCATAACCCTCCCCATGGCCTATTTGCTCCATCACATAGGGCCTCTCTATGATTCTCCAACATGGAACCTATGATCAATCTGTGGCGTGAAGCATGACCATAAGGGATGTAAGGAGCAACACCAATTTTATCTCCTACATTAGCAAGCATCATCAACAATGGCTCTTCTTTGTAGTGTTATGGTGACATCACTTTAGTGCTCTCTTGGTACCTTATGATATATCTCTCCATATATGAGTTTCCTCTATTCTAATAAAGAGCATTATCTATCACCAAATTCCACCAACGATCAAATACAAAGTTTTTTTTAAGACTACCAAGGAGTCTGCCACATCTCTGAGTTTGACCCAATGCTCCCAAAGAAATAGGTGACTATCAATGCATTGCATAAACAACATTGTATACTCTTCAATGGAATCTCTATGAATGGCTCACTAAGCCATTTACTTGGGCTTATCTCATAATCATGCTCCCCAAAGCAAGTCTGCGTAGCCAAATAGGAGACTCGAAAAGCTCTCCATGACTTTGGACTCGACCTCTAAAGGGAACTTCCACATAATATTCCCCCACTCACCCTTTTCCCCTACAATCACCTAACTACTTAGTCAACTCAACTCCTTAAATATATTTTTTGGCGACATGTAGTGTTTTTTGAATTGTTCAAGTTGTTAAAATTAATATTGTGTTTTTTAGATAAAGTAGTGAAAGATTGTAAAAGGGTTTTTTAATTTTTTGTATAACTTGCAAGTAGGGAGGTATTTTTTTGAGTGTGAATAGTCAATGAGAAGTTTGTTCCGATGCTAAAATTTTAGCATCAAGACATTTTTATTTGTTGTTGTTTAATTACATTTTTAACCTCCAAATTCAACATTGTAAGCAAATTTTGACGGGGAATAAATTTCACCCCATTTATCAAAAAATTGCATTTTTTTAATTTCTATCAGAATTTTGCAAGGAATATAATTTTGTATGTAGTTTTAAGATTTGGATAGCCCATTTTGTAAAATATCCATACATTATAAATGATTGATTTGTAATCTAATCTTCATGACCTGTAAAATTTTCTTGCACATTGTTCTGGGGGCTACAACCAACACTAATGATTTTGGGGGGGAAATATAGGTGTTTACTCTTTTTATATTTTTGGTTCATGTGATCATGTATCTCACACTAAATTCCTTCCATTTGAGTATTCTTTGTAATCCTCCTAATAAATAGAAAATCAATGTAGATATTATGGAAAGAAAAGGTGTACAACATAAGAATGTTGATTTCATAGAATTGAAGAAATGAAACAAATCATTCTTAGTCATGGTATTTCCTTACTTGATGCTCTAGTTCCAACACATGGAGAATCATCATCCAATCTCATTTAGACATCTTTTGAGACACCATCATTTCGGAATGAACAATGTAGTCACATGACTTGCATTGAGATCCCATCTCCCACGCCATCTATTACTACATCCAAATCAACAAATTCTTTGCATCAAGTCATTGCTACCATCATTCCAGATCTGCCACGTTTGGATGCATATCTACTAGACATCACATCTATTTTTGTAGAATCTCGGATTATAGATTTGGATGACACTATTAAGGACACTCATCTTTTATTTTATGTTAGCTTTAGTGAAGTTGCATTACCATTTCCATCTCTAGGTATTGCTCTTACCTCACCTACATCAACTTCTATCATGAAAAATTATATAGACATTCATGAGTTGACCTATTCAATTTAGTTATCATCATTTTTAGCAGTATCAGATTCATATCGGTCCAAACATAACCATACAATCATGGTACCTGTTGGAGAGAAAAAAATCCCCATTGGTTATTTTGCACACTTCCATTTTCACCCATCCTCCCACACTCACCATATGTTACATCTCCATTTCATAATGTCTAATGCTAATACAAACCACTAAATGAGGCCCTTGATCATAACAATGAAGTGGATTCCCAGTCTGAAGTGTTCCCATGGAAATACATGGCATGTCGCCAAGGAATGATATATCAAAGAGAGTCTCACCATAATCTCTTTGATGTGAGCAAAGAGGGTTGATGTGAAATATAGATGAGACTCTCAAATATCTAAGAGACATATTCAAATTTCTTCTCACCAGCCTAAAGAATGATATGTCTAAGAGACTTGGACATGTTGAGGAGAAAATATGACATGTCTCATCGACAAATCAATGTGGAGCATTCAACATTCAGGAAATAGAAAAACATCTCTCAGACTTTGAGAGATTATCATAAAATAAATGATGTCACTGGTAAAACAACATAGATAAAGGACAATGTCGAAGAGACATCGACATATCGAGGAGAGAAGTAAGAAGGTCTCTTCGACATCCAAGGAGCAAATATTGGCAAGACATAGAGACATCAAACATACATTGGAAAAAGTCTCATCGACATCCTAACAAAGATATGTCAAAGAGACAAAGGAGTATCGAGCAAAGATTATCAAAAGTATCCTCAACATTCTAGAACAAGTGTAAACACATGTTATTGATGAGACTAAGTGACATCAGAGAGAGGTGATTGTGGGTCTCCTCGACATGACAAAGTCACATAGAGATTGTTGGCAAGTGATACCACTGGAGGGAGAGATAAGGATATATCGAGGAGACATAGCCTTGTCAACAAGAGATATCCACTAGTCTCATTGCCAAAAGGGGATCATAAGGGAAAAGACAAAGATGTAAATATCGAAGGGACCTTATAATATCGAAGAGATAAATTTTAATGTCTCCTAGACATTTCTCAAAAGATGTTCAAGAATATATCGAAGAGAGATATAGACATTGTGATTAAACTCTCTTCGACAAAATATGAAATAATTATCACTAGATTGATTTGACGAATGAAGTCATCGAAAAGAAAACTACTATTAATGTGCAAGTTGATAGAAAGGATGGTATGAGCACCATTTATGAACTAGAGATGGCTTGAGTGTGTTGAATTTCGATAAATACAACCTCTAAGGAATCAAAATTTACTACGAATTGTGGCTAGGTATCTAGAGGACAAAGTTGGATGAAGGAAAGCCACTCAAAACTTTTGACATTCATTCAAGTAAGTACATCTTGTCTCAGCTAAATGTAATTTTTCAAAGATAGCTTGAAGTAAAACACAGTTAGGGTTGAAATGGATAAAACCCCAGAGAAAACAAGAGAAAAGAGGCAAAAAATAGAAAGTAGGCCACTTAGTCAAGATTTAATAGACTAGTGTCCCGAGTCTATGCCAAAAGCAAGAAGAATAGCTCTTGAATCCATCATGTGAGACCTTTGTTACCCCTTAAATTTTAATTTTAAGACAATGTTGTTTAAAAACACATCCTTTCGTGGTAACTTGTGCAAGCCGTGACTTCATCAAATTTTATAATTGTCGCAATCTTGTCAAAATCTTGAATCAAGTTGTTAAGTTTTGATATTTCAAAATCACCCGACCCTTTATATCTTCTGAAATGATGTTCTGTGTTATTGGGATATTGGCAGTTCTAGAAACTTTGGAACTCCCAACTTATGGTTGCAAGGTTCTAGTTTGTAGCGACAGGGTAACCTCAGTTGGATGTACTGTTTTCAAAGTTTTAGTGCATTTAATGAAGTGTATGATGTCTTTAAGGAACGTCTTCTCTAATTTATTGAGATGACAATAAAAATTTAAATGTAAATTTATAGATTCCTTGAAAAGACAACTCTTTAATAAGGAAGTTGCTAAAACGGTTTGACATGTTTTCCTGGCGAATAAATGACCACTCTTCGCCACCAAAGTTAAATAGATTTGCACATAAGAGAAGGTGGCAAAGATTTTTGATTTCAGAGCTTTTCTTAAAATGGTACTTTAAGGTGATGTATGGGAATGGAAAGATGAACTTGTTCCTATTCTCCAACTTGATGTGAATTGGCCAGAGGAGGAGCAATTCGACATCATTTCTCAACTGTGCGGAATACAAAAGGACCATCCATGTTTTAGATAAAGAAGAAGAATGTGTTGAATTCAACAATTTGGTTATGGAAATGTAACTAGAGCTGTATAGATTACCGACTCTGCCAGTGGATTAGTGACATGCATGGAATCTTTCTACGACAGGGAATAGTAATGTCTTTACTTAAAACGGTTGTCGCTGGTCATTTTCAAGACTGTTACTTTTTGTAATGTAACAGTTTTGGATGTACATGTATATATATCAGCCCCTGGGTTAATGATAGGCATCTTTTTTTGGGCTAGGCAAGGGTTTTCTTTGATACAGTTGGTTGTGTAGGGTGTTGAGCCTTTGTGCTTAATATTTTGATAGTGGAAGAATAAAGAGAGTATTTTTTTAAATATTTGCATTTATAAATGTTTTCTTTAAATTGTCAATAGAATTTGTGCTCTTGAAATTGCTTTCCAATATTAAGTCTATCATGGCTTACTGTAGGTGAAATTAGTTCTAGAGCTTTGAATGCAGAATGAATCATCTGTTAAAAAAAGAAAAGTCATGGATCGTATTTTTCCTTTCTTTTATGGGTGTGGAATAAATGGGCTTTGTATCATTTTTTTACATTAATTTCCTTTTGAATCCGTTCATCCTATTTACTTTCATGGTTATGGGTAAATGTTAGTTCACCTTTTCTGCTTTCCAGTTAAAAGCATACCCTGCATTTTTCATTCATTGCAAATTGTTCAAAGGCAACCGCGCCTTGTAAAATAAGCAGAGAGAACTTGCAACTACCGTTGCAAGTGACTACTTTGTTGGTACTATTTGTTCTTCCCTTGGGAAATTTGAGTTATTTCTGTATTTATTTCAAAGGAAAAATTTGTCACCTAACAACCCTAGAAGACAAGCACAAGAATTTGGGAGATGTGTGGACTCCGCATAGGGGTTATGATTTGTTCATCTATCACTATAGGAAGAAGTATAGATATAGCCTAGTTTCAAACCAATGGAATTTGAATCTAGGAAAACTTGTAATGCCAAATGTTTTTGTGAATGTAGAAATAAATAAAGCACTGGAAAAGAATTATAATCCCAAAATGAGGGCAATTCACTTGCACGATGGGTCATAGTTTATGATTATAACACAAGATTATATTTGCATGGTTTTCCAATTAGACAACTCTATGAAGATGAAATTGCGGTTGAGAGACTTGTTGGAAGAGTATCACTCTATGGATACAAGCTATAAGAGGTGGAAGTTGCCTCTGCATAGGCCCAAAGGTATGGGGAATCAACCTATGAGGTTTTCTAGTGATGAAAGGCCCCCATTCTGTATAGATTTGTTTGAAGAATATTATCAATACACATACTATTTAGTTGGCCAAGTACTAGGAGTTGAGGCCCTTGCTAAAATGACAATAGTTCCCATGGTTCTAGCTACGAACATTCAAAGCCAAGATGCCAGGCCCTATGACTATGCAGGATATCTATCTAAGGCCATTAACAGTGCTCTTAATGCTATTAAAAACAATAGTGAAGCTATCTGCTTCAAACACTATTCACTTCTTATGCATATGATATTGTATGAAGGGAAAGTGATGGGAATATGGGGAGAAGAATTGAGAATAAAGGATCTAGATAGTGATGGTAATTCTAGACCAATGAAAATGTGGACATCAGTCTAGGATAGTAGATGTGGGAGATCCCACTACTTGTAATTTGAAGAGAATTTTTTCAAACACTTGTACAAATTACTTGGCCATAAATGTGATTATAATCTATCCCCAGAAGTATAGAGGTTTCTCTAACCAAAGGAGAGGGGCCATGATGGAAAGATAAATCAAAATTGGGGAGATTGGTATGCGTTTGTAGATTGTACTATCATTAGAGTATATGGATTTGAGGCAGCATCATATTTACTGCCTAAGACTGTGCCAAATAAGGTTGCATATTTTGAGATCATAAGATAATTTTCTTATTCAGCCTTCATGCATTTGAAAAGCTATGGAAGGAAAAATTTCATGCCTTCCACTCTGTGTTTTGGTGACTTCACTATTATTACTGATACAGGGTATGATTTGGTTGGAAGAAAGTTAAATTATTATGGCTTGCTAGTGGGAAACAAGAGAGAAAAATTTGACCCTGAGCATTTCATCTATGATGCCAAAATTTCTCAAAATTTGAAAGGCTATGAGCATGAGTTCCATGTCGATGATGTCATTAGGAACTATGAGGAAATTCAGGTGATCATGAGAACAAATGCATACAATAGAATTGTTATGGCTGAGGCCTAGATAATGAATACTAACCCTATTGGCCCACAGTTGTCATTGCACCAAAAGATCAACCTATTAATGCCCGATACAACTGCCATAGTTAACGGATCCACGGGAGGCGGTTAGTCCATGTCATGAATCCCAAAGGGAGAGTTGACCGTCTGCCAACAAACTCCCCCTTAGTGTCACTCGAGGGGATTTGAACTCGGAACCTTTAGCTCTGATACCACTTGTTGGCCCACAATTGTCATTGCACCAAAAGATCGACCTGTTAATGCCTGATACAACTACCAGAGTTAACAGATCCATGGGAGGTGGTTAGTCCATGTCATGAATCCCGAAGGGAGCACTGACCATCTGCCAACAAAACCATCCTATGTGGAAGCCTTTCATGAAATTCAAGATCCTATGGAAAGAGTTGAGCAATTGCTCCTGCATGAAGAATAAATAATAAAAGATGTACCTCTGGTAGCATTTGAGAGGAGAAGAAATATTGTCTCTAGGAGGAAAGCAAAAAATATAATACCACTGGACCATTTGTCACCATAGCCTACTCCAGAGGTAAGCTTCTTAGTTGACACCCCTATCATGGTTGAAGATGATACAGAGGGGGAAGAAGAGGTCACACATATCAACACTCTTGTCATTCCCCAATATAAAATACCACTAGAAAGGAGTGTGATTACCTTAGAAGCTTCTAATGAGCTATCTGATGATGTGAGACACTGTTCCAGTTGAGAATTCATTACAGATGATGCATTTGTCTAGACTTCTAAATTTAAGGCTTTCATCTATGAGTATAAAGGAAAGATGGTAATGGAAAGGCTAAAAGACATTGACCCTGAGAAGGAAGCAAATGCTTTGAAAGAGCTTCAACATAAAATTGATAGAGAGATGAAGAACATGATTGCTGAGATAGGAAGAGCATTATTGCAAGAAGCTAGGGTCATGCTCCTTTTAGGATGAGATATCAGTTCAACCATTGTATTTCATAGTTTTCTGAAGAGAAAGAATAAAACCTTGTACTTGACAGATGAAGTTGGTGACAAGATCTACATTGGATCAAGATATAATCTTGATAATACTACTTTGCAGATATGGGCACTTTACCCACTAGGCAAAAAGCCTTCCCTTGTTGATCATGATCAAATTTTTGGACATCTTTTGGTACAAAGAGTAGGAGAGACAAATCCTATGGAAACTGTTGATTTGAATGTGAATGTGGCCAAGTTCACAAAGGCTCAAATTCAAAAACTGGTAAGGGATAGCAAGGGACTGATAGAAGAGAATGAAAGATTGAAACATGAGATTATTAGCTACAATAGACTACCTTCTTCCTCAGGGCTTTATTCCCCATTGATTGAACATGAAAGAAAGGTGTTGGAAGCAATGTCAGAAACTACATATTGGAAACATAGACATGAGAAATTTCAGAAGGAACAAGAAGAGTTAAAAGGAAACCTCAAGACCACTATCTTTGAAATGGCATCAGAAATCATTTGCATGAGATTTGAAGATATGTATAAGTATGCTGAACAAGTTTGGCATATTCATGATAAAACATATGCAACATTAATGAAAAACACTAGATTGAGTGACATAATGAAGGAAGTGGAGTCTCACATCAAAGAAAAGAACGAAGATAACACTACTATGTTACAAGAATATCAAGAGCTTATGAAAGCACATAAAGACTTCCACAACATCTTGACACAGGAGTTAAGTGACTTTAGTCAGCCTCTGAGTATGGCCTTGCCCAACTTCTTTGAGGAAACAAAATTGAAAGATTAGGATACATGGAAGGATGATATAGCCCACTATTTGCAAGTTGTTCTTGATGCAATCAATGATGAAGATGAGGTACTTAAGAAAACACATCAACAACTTGGAAGAATTTTTGAAATGGAGTATGCCATGAAAGATATTATACATAATGCAAAAATTCATTCCAAAAGTGGGTACATTGAGCATTTTTTGAAGATTAACTCGTTCATTGCACATGCCAAGTAAGAGAGAAGGGACTGGAGTTTGATGGTTTTGGATACATGATCATGGTGCATGAGCCTTAAATAGGTCTTAGGTGATCACAGGCACTTGTTGGAGATTAACAGACTATAGTGCATTCACCAAAAAACTCTTGATACTTTTATGTTTATGCTAATTATGTTTTAGTTATTAAGCAATGTGACTTTTTGTAAAAGGGCCTGAAGCTTGTTGCTTCCTATACAAATAGGGAAATTAGGGCCCAATTTTGAGATCATCATATCATATTCCATTTGAGTAGGCATTAGTAAGAAGATAGGTTGCATAATCCACCCATCTATACCATATTAAAAGACTTTTGTTATAATGCTTATATTTTGAAGTAATATAATGAAACAAACTATTTATAAATCGTAATCAATTTTTAGTGTTCAATTACTGTGTCAATTTTCATGCTTATCTATTATTTTGTTGTCTCCAAAGTGGTCTTTTTAAGTTGTTTAAGTTTGCAAGATTTATCATAACACATTTTTTGTTATTGAGTGGATGCTTTGATTGGTTTCTAGTTGGTGTGAGTTAAAATCCTTTGAAATAGTTTACTTTAATTAGTCCCTGCCCAGGGTTAAAATCCTTTTAAAGAAGTTGTTTTGATTGGTTTCCATTAACTTAAGAATTAAAGGTCCTTTCATACTTTCATAGTAACTTAAGGGGATATCACTAGGATTATTAAAGAACATTGTAATAAACAAACTTGCAGGTTTGCACAAAGTGCAAACATCTCAAGTGCCCAGTAATTCAAGTTAAGTTGAATAATAGGTTTACTTATCTAACAAGTATTTATCCATTCCATAATCACCACCCACTCATTCACTCCATTCACCCAATAGGAGTAGGCACTGGTCATACTTAGGATATTTCATACAACATACAACTCACAATCTTGAATTTTCAACTACTTTCAATAGGAATTAACCATCAATGATCTGCATCTACTCCACACTCATGTGCCATAGTGAGTATATTTCTCAATCTAGGAACCACATCCAACTTTAAATCTACCTTATTGTTCAGGTATACCTACCTAGGTCTAGCAGAGCCTAAAGAGTAGGAGGTAATTAGCCTTTCTTACAATGTTTGTGGACTAAAGGTGTATTAAGAGACTGACACCCTCTTATGGTTTAAAAACCTGCACTTTTGAGACCTAATAGATTGGTGAATCTTTTGGGGACTAATCTAATTTTGATCACAATCCCTCCATCATAGATTCATTCAAAATCATCAAAATAGATTAGGGATTATGCAGGGAAAAGTACAAAATCACTAAAAGCCCTAAAACTTTCCTACTCATGAAAAGGTAGGTGGCGACTCTAAAGAATTTTTATGACTGATAAAGTAAACATAAAATAAAAAAGGATAGACCATATACACCAAAGATACACCGTATCATCTAACATGAATGGCAGAAGATATTTGTATCAGGAGAGCCCCAAGATGAACAATGTTAGGTGGACAGATAAACATGGATCCCCTATTTCAAAGTTTGACACAAACAAGAACAAAGCAACATCTAAGAAACCAGATACAACATTCAGTGATTAGGAGAATGTATTTGAACAACCAACTATATTGCATAATAGATTTTACCCATTGCATGGGTTAGAACATCATGAAGATAGCCTATGCAAGGATCCCCAGACTCCACCAGGATAAGAAAACAATAATCATCCTGTCTATCTCAACATTTATCCAAAGAAAACAAAGGAATTTGTTTCCCAATTGGAGGAATAAGGGGAATGAATACGAAGGGACTATGATCATATATCCTCATCACAACAAGAAGGAGAATCCCAACATTCCTCTACAAGTCATTCTTTTCCTGTTAAGAATTTTGAGGGGATGACCACTCAAGAAATAAAAGATTACATATAGTGGCAAGAAGAAGAGCTCAAGGAAAGACAACAACTGATAAAAAGGAGCCTTGATCTAAGTCAAAAATTGTCCCAATTATATGTTAATGCACCAAAACCACCCAAATACATCATACCTCATAAACAGGGAAGCAATACTAATACACAAGGGTCATCCCAAAATACTGGTGGTCCTAGTTCTTCAAGAACACCCCATAACATAGCTAGAAAAACAAATCATCCTATGCAACACCATGTACCACAAAATCCACCATCAAAAAATACCAATATTCCACCACCTGGACAAAAAATCATCCTATGCAACACCATGTACCACAAAATCCACCATCATAGAATACCAATATTCCACCACCTGGACAACAATACATTCCACACCATCATGTCCCACAACAGTACTCTCCACATAATCCCCAACAAAATGTGTACCAATAGCTTCAATTGGGATATCAATATTACCACATTCCACCACCTTAGAATCCCTATCCATAGAACCCCATGAGCATAAGCGGATAATTTGATCTATCAGGATACCAATTGTATCCATGTCCAATTGATAGCAACTGGAGAAACACTGTTCCCAAGTTCACAGGGAATAATGTCACAACAACTGAAGAACATATCAGAAACTTCAATGCATGTGTGCAAGACATAGGCATGGAACGTGAAGACATGAATTCATGATGTCCCTAACTGAAGAGGCAAAGGATTGGTTTAATAGTTTGCTCGATGCTTCAATCACCTCTGTAGTAGACTTTCAAAATTAATTTCTAGAGTAGTATGGAAATCAATGTGCTCCTGAATTCGCTCTACATGAACTAATAAGTATTTAGAAACACCAGAACTAATCGATCTATGATTTCAATCAAAGGTTCTCCAAGCTCTATAATAAAATACCACTTAGAACCAAATTAACTGACCCTGTAGCTCTGAGTATTTATCTGAAGGCATTTGATCCAAAAATGGGATATGAGCTCAGAAACACATGCCATAGAATTTTGACTGAAGCACAAAAGGAAACCTTAACAATTGAAAATAATAGAAAGGATATAGGAATGACTAGCAAAAGGGACAACCTTAGGATCCCAAAAAACCCCAACCCTCCCCAAAATAGATAGGAGAATCAGAATAGAAATGAAAGACCAAGATTACATGGCATGCCCTACAATACTATTTGGAAGGATGGAAAGCCAGTAGCAAGAACAAATTGGAAGGAGACTCCTAACCCCTTGAAGAAGCATGGAGAACATGCACTAGATGCTACACCATGGTTTTCACCTTTCCATAGACCCCATGACCCTAAACATTGTGCAGTAGCTCAGGCTTGTCAAGATGAGTGGTCACAAGAGCAAGACAGGGATGGTCACACTGTGAACATGCTAAGATGGAGGTCTTATCAAAATGAGGAAGGATATTCTTCTTCTGAAGAGGGATATGAATATAATGTTGACAATCAAAAACATAATGTGAATATGGAGTAGGAGGTGTTTTCTGATCAAGAAGAAAACCTACAAGAAGTAGCATATACATACAACACAACACCCCAGTTTCAACTGAGAACTCCAACAGAGGAAGAAAAGAGGGCTATCACAGAAAAATTTGTAGCTGAGGAAAAATAGAAGAGATACAATCTAAGAAGTAAGCCCACAAATGTAGATCAAGGGACACCAAGAAGCATGTTCATCAAAGAACAAAAGAACAAGGAGAATGTCCCATCTAATTAGAAGAAGAGCGAAGTAAAGAAACCTCATAAAGATGCTCAAAAGAAGAATGCAGACATTAAACTTGAGAAAACAATAAAAGATGACAAAGTCCAAAATGAATGGAAAAGAAGTACTAAATCTAAGAAGAGTGAACAAGGGATCACTGCCCCTTCATTTGACATGGCCTAAGCATTGGATCAGAAAAAAAATGATAGTTCCCTTAATGGAGCTAATGAAGATTGATGAATTTAGAGATACAACCCTCAGAATGATCACGAACACATCCAAAAAACAAAAGGATCAAAAGAAGGAAGTAAATGTTGTGGAAAGGGAAATTACAAAAGTACCAGAAGTATATCTAGGGGATACACTCACAAAGAATCCTTCCCAAATAAATCCATTTTACACTACGTTGGTGATTAACAACAAGTTGGTGAAGAATTGTTTGGTTGACTCAGGGGCAACAATCAACATCAAGCCTCTGGCTATGATGGAGCTAGGTTTATGGGTAAATACTACATATGGGAAATGTTATGCCATGGATAATAGATTGGTCCCTATAGTAGGAGTAATATGGGATGTAGAACTGAAGTTGGAATCATATCCAGAGGCAACATACAAGAAATATATTACTACAATAGATACTACCCCATACTATGGGATGTTGCTATCAAGGCAATGGCCAAAAATAGTTGGTGGGAATGTTTAGTTTGATTTGTCCTATGCTACGATCCTTGTGAATGGGAAGGAATTCAAATTATATAGGGAGCCTAGGTCTAAACATGTCATCGAACTATTTCACCCCAATCAGATGAATTGCTTCTATGATGTGGACTTAGGGAGTTTTAGAATTGAACACTCAAACCCTAAATTATTAAACACAAATCCAATTGCTAGGGATGTCTCCAAGAATGAACATGGCATATGGAAAATGTATTTTGATGGAGTCTGTAGTAGAGAAGGAAATGGAGCAAGAATTCTCTTCATTTCACTTGAAGGCACAACATTCAAGTATTTATTCCTACTAACATTTGAGTGCAAAAATAATATAGCAGAGTATGAAGCCCTAATCATAGGTTTAAATATGGTGATGAGTCTAGTTTATGGTCTCATTTTTGGATAGAATTTGTGATCTAGTTGTTGAAGTTATCATGGACTTTGACATTAAGTGTTGATACTTTTATGATATTTTTCTCAAACTATAGACATTGGGCTTAATCTTATTTCTGCAAACCTTTAATGATAAATGGCATGTTAAATAGATTATCTATATTAATTTTTCATGTGGTTAATGAATTTTCCTTAAGGTGGTTACATCTATGCAATTATTGTGTGTACTAACATTTCCATGCAGATTTAATTTGAGGATGCTAAATTGAGGAAGGCACCGCTAGCTAGGCATGCACCATAACGTCCAACATGGGAATCGTTCAAAGGTCAAAGTAGGACGATGACAGGAGATTCCTCATGCAAACCAAATGTAACTACCTTGTAGTGGTCATTATTGATGTTGAGCGAACGTGCACGTTACTGCATCAGTAAATCTGTGGTTGGACATGCATGTCTAACTAGATTTTGTGCATGTATAACCGCCACCCCACTTTCTATGTTTTCCTTAAAGGGTATCCTCCCAATTCATGGATTTGACTTCCTTATTTAGTTGATAGTATAAATAAAGATATGATGCTCCTCTGGAGGTTGCACGATTTGATATTGTAATTGTGTTCTTGAGTTTTTAGTAATCCAGATATATTACTCTTTTGTACTCATGATTTACAGTGAATAAAATAAAGTTCTGAGTTCAAGCATTTGAGTTCTCATTAGTTTTAGAGGATACTTATCCAAGGGGGCCCACTTGGTGAGTAATCCGTCATTTATTTTAGTATTAGTTTAGTATTAATTTTTGTTTAGTAATTAGTTAAAAATCTTGCATTGACTGTTCCTGCAATCACTAGAATTCCACTTTGTGACTATTCTTGCAGCCAAAGTAGATAGAGTAGTGCCATGTTTGTTGCTCATATTTTCATTTTTGTCATGAATTTTAGCTTGGTGTAATTATTGATTGATGTTTAGCATTCATGTTATTCCTTTGTACGAAATTTACCTTCAACTTTGTGTCTTTCTTAGCTATAGAATGAAAATGGCTACTTTGGGTTCCTAGTGCACATATTGTGCTGACCCATTTCAAGTTCACATCCCTGGATTGACAAGTTAAATGCACCTTCATGATGATTGAAATAGCTATTCAAGTTAGATGTGCAATCTCTGAATCACGGTTGTGAAGGCCTAGTTGTTGAATCATTGTAGGAGGCAGACATTTTTGGCACCGTTGTCGAGGATGGTGTCAAACTAGGGAGTTCTTTGGAGTCATTAGTAGTTTTTCTTATTGTAGTGTTTCTGGAAGTTGTTCTTAGTATACCCTCATTTAGGAAGTAATGACCCCCTTATTCTTTACCAATTCTTTGTGTGAGCTGGTTGATAGTGAGTGATACTACATGCATAGAGGAAGGAGAATGGATGCTTATGGAATATTCCTTCCTAACAATCCTAATCCATTCCAACTAGTTGAATATCAAAACCTGCTATGAGAAGAAGAAGAAGAAGATCCACACCCCTTTGTTGATGCATTTCCTAATCTGACTAGCTCTGAAGTCTCCTTTGAAGACCAAAATCAGCTTGAGAACCCCTTTGATTTAGAACTACATCAAGCAGGCATGGGTAATGAAAATAGGAACATACCTAACCAACCAGCTTTTCCTTTCCCCAATTCCCATCAAAATGAAGTTGATAACATCAAAAAAATCCCTTCTTTAGCACTCCCCAAGTTTTATGGACTTGTTACAGAAGATATTGATAACTTTTTGTTTGAGTTTGACATACTCTATAGGAGTTATGATTATACCACCGATGCCCATAGGCTTAAGCTATTTCCTACCACTTTGAAAGAAGCTACATTAAGATGGTTCATGAGCCTAAGCAGAGATACTATGGAAACTTGGGAAGACATGAAGACAAAATTCCTTGAGAAATACAAGGAATATTGCAGGGGTAGTGACATGAGAGGAGGTGACATTTTCAGGATGTAGCAAAAGGAAGATGAGAGCCTGGAGGATTATATTGCAAGGTTTATGTTTTTCCTACAAAAATCTCCACACCATACACTCAATGAAGACTCACAAAAGTTTCTTTTCCTAAGAGGAATCAATGAAATCTGTACCAATGCCTTGGACTTGATGGGAGGAGATATCTCCCAAGTTCCTTGGGAAGATATAAAGAAAATATGTCAGAACTACTCTAGGGAAACCTCAAAGAAAGGGAGAACTTACCAATCTTCCATGGGTAAGTCAACTACCAGTGGAGTTTCAAGAATGGAGATTACTCATTTGTTGGCAGACTTCAAGCAAGAAATTATAAACAATCTAGCTACTCAGCTAGATACACTTCAGGCCAAGAAGAAGCAAGAGGAGGCAGAGGCAATGTTGGCAGAGTATTTCCCCCATTGAAAACAAAAGGAATGTAGATGCAAGATGGTAGCCAATATTGAAGGAAAGAAAATTTCACCCGAGTTCAATCCAATCTAGATTGAAGAAGACCAAGTATACTATGTTGCACAAAGGAGGCCTTGGGCACCAAGACAAGGTATGACACTAGATCCACTCTCTTATGCTGGGCCATATTTCAATTCCTATTCATCTAGCAACCAATGGAAGCCCTCATATCCATCCAGCTATGGAGGATATCCACCACAGACTTGGAGTAACCCTCCAAATCCTTGGCCCAATCATCAAAAATCTCCACCCCAGTGGCAACAACCTCAGGGGAATTGACATCAATTTCAAGGGCATTAACAACCACCTCCATGAAATTGGCAGCAAAAAAATCAATGGAGGGGAGGACAACAATGGCCTTCCCAGACAACCAGTTACATGCAACCAACTTCTCAGCCCCAGCAGCCTACAATAATGCCTCCACCTGCTAATTCAAACTCAAATGCACCTAAACTTACTCAACTACTAGCTTAGCCCACACCAAATCCAAATAACAAACCACAATAGCAACCTACATACTTTGCTAATTCAAATCAATTCCATGCATATTCTATGAGTGTAAGTGATATCCACTTGCATTCAGGAACTTCTCTACCAACCCCTTCCAAGCCCATTATCACTAAGGTTCCTGCGGAAGAGGAGGAGGAACCTCTGAATGATCCCATTTAGCCAAGTGTACCTAAAAATCCTGAACTAGTCCAAGTCAAGCAGACTAAACAAGAACCACCATTTCTTCAAAGATTGGAAATTGCTAAGAAGAAGGAAGAAAAAGAGGATACAACTTTTGATATATTGGATCAGCTAAAGCATATATGTGTCCAGATTCCTCTATTCCAGGCCATAAAGGATGTTCCAATTTATGGAAAGGTAGTCAAGGAAGCATTCCTCAAGAAGCTAGGTAGGAAGAAGAAAGACCCAACTACAGTTCATGTGGTGGGACAGCTAGCTGACATCATGCTTGGAAAAGTGACTATCCCCAAGTACAATGAACCAAGTAGTCCTATGGTAGTAGTTGTTATAAACGAGATCCAAATTAAAAATGCTCTAATTGATTTAGGGGCAGCAATAAATGTAATGACCAAGGACATCTTGTAGCAACTAAACGTTGCAAGCATGAGATCTACTCCTACTGTCCTGTAGCTTGCTGATAGTAATATTGTTAAGCCTGATGGTATAGTGGAGGATCTTGTGGTAATTTTTGACTCCTAGGAGTACCCAGCAGACTTCATGATTCTCTCTCCTAAAGCTACACTAGGTGGGTATCCCATTATTCTTGGAAGGCCATGGTTAGCAACTGTAGATGCATATATTGGATGTCAGTCATGTGACATGACTATTTCATATGGGAAGAACACTAAAATTTTTGTTCTTTATCCTCTTGCTTAGTCGTCTCATGATGAGGATAATCTCGTATGGCCACATGTTGATGAAGAGGCCGAGGAAGTTAATTATGTGGCACAACTTATAATGTTAGATAGAAGCTATTTCATGAAACTTCAAGATGATGATGAAGTATTGGATAACATCATTCAGAACCATTGTGAAGTGGAGGAAGCATCATCTTCTCATTCTACTACTCCAATCAAGACACTTTTGTCTACTCTTCTTGCAACCACTATTCCTGTAGACATTCTTCCTGCAGCCACTCTTCCTACAATCACTATTCCTACAGACAAACTTCCTATAGCAACAAGTATGTCCCATAAATTACTGCCATATGAACTAAAGGTACCATGTATTAATGAAGCAACCATGATAGAGTCAACTACAAAAGTACATGTGTCAAAAGGAAAGTATCTAAATGTTAACAGTAAATTAAATGAAGAACAACAATTGTTATTGGAAAAATTATTAATGACCCATCAACATGTATTTGCCTGGGATTATCATGATATAAAGGGATTGGAACCTAAAATTTGTACACACAAAATTTATATCAAAGATGATTGCACCCCAGTGAGGTAGCTACAGAGAATAATTAACCCTACACTAAGAGAAATTATAAAAGGGGAATTGTAGAAATTGCTAGATGCAGGATTTATCTACCCCATTTCAGATAGCCAGTGGGTGTCTCCATTAGTGATTGTGCCCAAGAAAGGATGGAAATGGTGAGTTTTTGTTGATTATAGGGAACGTAATGCTACCACCAAGAAGGACCATTTTCCCTTACCTTTCATCAATCAAGTTTTGGAAACACTTGCAGAAAAGCAATACTTTTCTTTTCTAGATGGATTTAGCGGCTACAACTAGATCCAAATTTCACCAGAGGACCAGGAGAAGACCACATTTACCTATCCATGGAGGACCTATTCCTACTTGGCACTCCCATTTGGCTTATGCAATGCACCTGCAACCTTTTAGAGGGTAGTCATTAGCATATTTTCAAACATTTCTCATGACTACATGGAAATTTATATGGATGACTTTACCACTTATGGTGTTGATTTTAATCAAGCATTGGGAAATCTCAGGAGAGTCCTACAAAGATGTGAAGACCAAAACTTGTCCTTAAATAGTGAAAAGTGCTTCATGATGATGCAAGAAGGTGTAGTTCTTGGCTACTACATCTTCCACAAGGGAATTCAAGTAGATCCTTCCAAGATTGAGGTGATCACAAATCTACCCACACCTAAAAAATAGAAGGATGTTAGGAGTTTCTTGGGTCATGCAGGATATTATAGGAATTTCATCAAAGATTTAAGCAAGGTAGTAGCACCATTGTATACTCTTCTCACTAAGGATGTTGAATTTCAGTGGACTAGAGCTTGTGACAAGGAATTTTTGACTTAAAGGTAGCTTTGACTCATGCTCTTGTACTCAAAGGACCTAAATGGGAGCTTCCTTTTCACATCTATATTGATGCATCAGATTATGCCATAGGAGTAGTCTTAGGACAGAAATAAGGAGCTATTGAAAATTCCATTTATTTTGCGAGTAAAAATTTGCAAGGAGTTGAATTCAATTATAAAATGATAGAAAAAGAAATGCTGACAGTGATTTATGCCTTGAAAAAATTTAGGCATTACATAATAGGTTACCAAATCTTTATGCACACTGATCATGCAACAATTAGGTATCTTATGAATAAACCATTGATCATAGGTAGACTAGCAAGATGGTTATTTTTGATGCAAGAGTTTGATATAACCATTGTGGATAAGCTAGGGAAGGCCAATGTTGTTGCAAATTTTCTTTTAACGTTGACTACATTAGAAGATAATCAGGCCATAGATGACTATTTTCCTTATGAGCATCTATTCTCCATTAGTGTACAAACTCCCTGGTATGTTGACATAGCTGACTATTTGGTCACAGGTAGAGTTCCACCTCACTTCTCCCTAAAAGAGAGAAGGGCACTCATTGAAAAATCTTTTCCTTTCTCTTCGATTGTTGGATGCTTATTTTATACTGGACCAGACCATGTCATGAGGAGATGTGTGAGAGAAGATGAGACATATGACATTTTTCATGCATGCCACAATGAACCATTTGGAGGAAATTTTGTAGCCAAGAGGACAATAATGAAAATTTTGAACATGAGATATTATTGGCCAACACTCCACAAGGATGCAGGAAGGTATACAAGAAAATGTGACAGATGCCAAAGAATGGGTAGGCCAACCAAATATGATGAGATTCCACTTTATCCTGAGGTAGTAATCACTCCCTTTGACAAGTGGGATTAGATTTTGTAGGACCCATTTACCCTCCATCAAATGCTAAGTCTTATATCTTGATATGCACTGATTATGTAACAAAGTAGGTAGAAGTTAAGCCCATGAAGCATGCAAGAGATTACAAGGTTGCAAAATTTATTTATGAGGAGATTTTCACAAGATATGGAGTTCCAAGAGAGATAGTGATTCATGAAGGGGCTCAATTCACATCAACCCTTGTTGCAACACTAGTCAATGAGTACAACATAAGGCATAGAAATTATACTCCTTATCACCCCCGGGCTAATGGCCAAGTTGAGGTGACCAATAGAGAAATTGAAGCTATTCTAACCATGACAGTAGCTATCCATAGAAAGGATTGGGAAAATAGATTACAAGAAGTTGTTTGGGCCTACAAAACTACCTGGAAAACTAATACAGGCTTCACTCCATTTGAGTTGTTGTATGGAAAGACAGCTATGATGCCTATTGAATTTGAACACAAGACTCTTAGGGCTGCAGTAGATTTGGGGATGGATATCTCTAAGGAACAGAGAGAAAAAATCATGCAGATAAATGATTTGGATGAGATGAGAAGAGCGGCCTTGCATCACATAGAGGTAGTGCAGAATCAAAGAATCAAGTGGCATGACAAATTCATCAAGGAAAAGAAATTCTAACTAGGAGATTGGGCCTTGCTCTATGATTCAAGATATCAGGACAATGTAGGAAAATTGCAGACAAGGTGGCTAGGACCATATGAGGTTGCTGAAGTTTTCCCTAACAGTGTTGTACAACTCATTACAATTGACCCAATCAGATTTAAGTTTCTTGTCAATGGTCATCACCTTAGATTGTATCACTAGCCAACTTCCAAGGAGGAGTTCCTTTAGCAATTCACTCAGCATGCAACATTTGAGCTTCTTGCAGTCGAAGGAAGTGGACCTAGTGTCCCTCCTTTTAGCTAATTAAGGTACATACTTGTCATAATAAAGACTTCCACTTTTGTGGGAGTCCATTTCTTCACCCATTCGCCCATCCACCCATCCATTTTCACCTTTCTCTCTCTTCCATCACTTCACTCCACCTCATTCCACCTCATCTTCATTAATTGCTCAACTTATTTCCTAAAAAGGTGAACAATACTTTCTCCACGATCTTTGCAAAAAATCCTCTACACATTTAGGTATTTTTGCATTAATTTATATCTTAATTGTCTTTACTTGCATTCATTTAATTATTGTACGATAGTATGAATGTTCACCATAGCATGCCAATATTCCCTACCTTGTCAAATCATCATTCTGCATGTGTGGACGCATGCCCAAATTTAGGTTGGGAGGAAGGAAAATTATGTGAATATTTTTCCCACGTGTCAGTCCATGCTAGTCTACATTAGCAAAATTTAAATTGAGCTGATTTGAAATCTAAGTGAGAGGACGGCTCACATGTGTGAAGTGACACCAACTGCTGCAAAAAATTCTCTTCATTATAGCTTTCTTTTATTACTCCTTCCTTACCATTATTGACCCTGTCATATCTCAAGTTGTGTTACAAACAAAAGGCAAGTTAGAAAAGGGAAAATCTAGTCGACATTAGCATTGGAAAGTTAGCAAGTATTGCAGGAAGGTAAATTTGATTTTAAGACAAAAGTGTAGGAAGGAAACTGCAGAGTGTTTGTTTGATTGCATACAATGGGAGGTGGGTTAATTCGGAATGAACCCATAGTGCATGATGTGTTACTGCAGGATGCACCCTACCTGGACAAATTCAGAAATTGCAGGTGGACTGACTACTTCCTGAAGCTAGATGATTTTGATGAATACATTGCACTAGAGTTCACCCAAACATTGTCTGAAGGCAAGGCCACGGTAAAAGGGATGGAGGTCATAGCAACTGAAGAAAGAATTGCAGAAGTTACAGGGTTACCTTCTGATGGTAAAATTACCCTACTTCCAAAGATTCCAGATCGACTAGCGCTGAATTTATAGAGCCAAAAAACCCTCCATTGAGCATAGATAAACAAGATGTGAAGAGAATGTCTCTGCCCAAGCCATAGAAGCAGATAGTTGTTTATGTCATAAAATACATCACTTGTGAAGGTTGCCAGTCGAATTTGCATTATGTGCACTTGAAGCTTCTGAATCACATGAGGCACGGGAAGAGGATGAATGTGTCGAACGTGTTATACAACCTTCTCTCAATCATGGCAACCAAGACCCAAAAAGGTAGGGACAATTATGTTTCCCACCATTTTCTAATTAAATTGCTAGTTGAGAAGTCTTTGCATGATGTATCTAGAATGACATGGGAAAAATTCATAAAAAATGATCAAACTAGACCTAAGCACTTGCAACCTAGGGTTTTACCTCAACCCCGTAGGTCTAGTAGGAGATTGAGCATGACTGAAGCCACTCTTGGTGCTTCCACCTCTGACGTAGACCCGAGTGTAAACCCTCCTATAGTAGAAGAAACTATAGAAATTAGCTCTTCTGGGACAAAGAACTCAGACAAAGAAAGTTCTTCCCCTGACTCTGATGATGATGTTCCACTTGGAATTCTAATGAAAACTAGGGAACATAAGAGGGAAGTAGAAATGAGAAAAGGAAAGGCCATAATGTAGCCAACAGAAAAAGAGGTTCCAAGCTCTAAGAAGAGAAAGGTTGACAATGTTCATCCTGCAACCAAAGAAAAACATGAGAGCCCTCCTAGGAAAGCAAGACCAGCCAGACTAGCCTTTGGTATGCCTCCGCAGGAAATCCCTAAGTCTAGAGAAATATCACAAGGGGACATAGAAGCTCCAATGGGGTAGGAGAATGTTGAGGAAGAGGATATATTTAAGGCAACAACAAACATAACATTGGCTAATCTTGCCAATATTGTAGAACAAGTCAAAAATCAGGAGTATGAGGAAAATCAAGACTTCTTGTAGCAAGAGATCTTGTAGAAAAAGCCAGAACAGGAGCAGGAGTCCCTGCAGCAACAACCTAAATTGGGAGAACAATCAATACCCCTGCAACCAGAATTGACAGGACAACCTAAATCATTGTAGTTAGTATTAGTGCCAAAAAATATGTTGGTAGGAATACATAACCCCCCTGATTTTTTAATGCACAAGGTTTCCATGCATTTATGGAAAGAAATGCAAAGAAGAGAAGAGGAATGGAAGGAGGAAAAATGCAGATTGGAGAAGGAAATTCAAAAGAAAGATGAGGAAATTGAAGATAAAGATGCAGAAATTGCCACCTTGAAGAAGAGGGTGGATGATATGGCAGCCTTGGTACCATAGATTTTGGAATGTAGGACCCCTCCAAGGGTCTATGCTCTGAATTTGAAGGAGAAATATCTCTCTTTTAGACTAGCAAGAATTGTCTCAGGTTTGAACCCTTCAATTCAAACCCCTATTGAATTTTTCAATGCTTATCGAATTGCTTCCCTTGAAATGAAGAATTTGTTGTGTGAGTTTTATTTGCATAATTATGTTGTAACTCAAGATCATGATTGGAATCCATTGTTGTATGTTGGGGATGTCCAATTAAGGGCATTTATGTCTTGGGTACAAAATGAGATTAGTTAGGGACAATAATATGGGGCTTATAAGCAATTGGAGTCTAAAATTCCTCTGCCCATTAGGGCTAAATCAAGGAATCTAGGGGATATTTTTAGGGAATGGCATAGAATGCTTTTCAAACCTAGATATGGTAGTAGGATTATGCCTTGGATAGAAGCAATTTATAGTGAATATGAGGCAAAGGCAAAAGAAAAAGAGGAAACCATGAAGAGATACCTCTCACAAAGATGGAACAACTTAACTGATGATCTCAAGTAGGCTGAGCCTCATTCCATCCAGAACTATGTAGTAGCTCTTAAAAGGATTGACATATATATTCACATTGGAAGGACAAAGGGGCAATTGTGACTTCCCCTGACTTTTCAACCACCCACCCTAATGTGGCCTGTATCGAACTTGAGGTTCTACCAATATGATATTGTTGTAGAGAAATAGAGATGGAGTAGATTGGACAGATTGGGAGGATTCTATTGGGATCCTAATTCACACACAACACACTCTAATATGGGAGAGTTGTCAGTTGCAAATTTATGAGCATTGACCAAGCAAAAGAACAACCCTTCCCCTGTTGGAGGACTGATAAGATATTAGGTTGGGGGAGTGATGAGTCTAGTTTATGGTCTCATTTTTGGGTAGAATTTGTGATCTAGTTGCTGAAGTTATCATGGAATTTGACATTAAGTGTTGATAATTTTATGATATTTTCCTCAAACTATGATATTTTGCAAACCTTTAATTATAAATGGCATGTTAAATGGACTATCTATATTAATTTTGCATGTGGTTAATCAATGTTCCTTAAGGTGGTTACATCTATGTAATTATTGTGCATACTAACATTGCCATGCAGATTTAATTTGAGGATGCTAAATTAAGGAAGGCACCGCCAATTGGGCATGCACCATAACGTCCAACATGGGAATTGTTCAAAGGTCAAAGTAGGATGACGACAAGAGATTCCTCATGCAAAGAAAACATAATTGCCTTGTAGTGGTCATTATTGATGTTGAGTGAACGTGTGTGTTACTGCAACACTAAATCTGCGGTTGGACATGCATGTCTAACCGGATTCCATGCATGCATAACTGCTGCCCCACTTTCTCTATTTTCCCTAAATGGTGTCCTGCCAATTTGTGGAGTTGACTGCCTTGTTTAGTTGATAGTATAAATAAATATCTGATGCTCTTTCTTTGGAGGTTTCACAATTTGATACTGTAATTGTGTTCTTGAGTTTTCAATAATCTAGATATATTACTCTTTTGTACTCATGATTTATAGTGAATAAAATAAAGTTATGAGTTTGAGCATCTAAGTTTCCATTAGTTTTAGAGGATACTTATCCAAGGGGGGCCACTTGGTGAGTAATTCATCCTTTAATTTAGTATTACTTACTATTTAGTAATTAGTTAAAAATCTGGCACCGATTGTTCCTGCAACCACTAGAATTCCATTATGTGACTGTTCCTGTAGCCAAAGTAGACAGAGTAGTGCCTTGGTTTTTGCTCAAATTTTCATTTATGTCATGAATTTTAGCTTGGTGCAATTGTTGATTGATGGTTAGCATTCATGATATTCCTCTTGAAGCAATTTAATTTCAGTATTGTGTCTTTCTTAGTAGTAGAATGAAAATGGCTACTTTGGGTTCCTAGTGGACATACTATGCTGACCCATTTCAAGTTCACGTCCTTGGGTTGACAAGTTAAATGTACCTTCATGATGATTGAAATAGCTATTCAGGTTAGATGTCCAATCTCTAAATCATGACTATGAAGGCCTGGTTGTTGAATCATTGTAGGAGGCAGACACATGGCTACTAAGCACAAGATTAAACTATTAATTGTCTTGGGAGATTCTAAGCTAGTTGTTTCACAAGTGAGATCAAAATATTCCACAAAGAACAAAGGTTGAAGCAATATAGAAATTTTGTACAAGACACTATTGAGTTTTTTGATGCTTTCTCCATTGAGTGGATAGATAGATCTAAAAACCTAATGGCTGATTTCTTGGTGAATGTAGCCTTGAAAAGGGATGATTTTACTTTATCATGAATTTCACAAGTTGAGCTCAAGACCGAGCAACAATCCCTAATAACATCTACAATTGGAAAATTTTCAATGATGATACTAATATAATCAAGTTCTTACATTGCATTAATCAATATGAGGCCCAAGAGATTGATTTTAATGCATTTGTGGAAGAAGTAGATGGAAAACACATTGTATTTGGCCAGGAAGTTGTGCAACTCAAAACAAACAAGATTCCTAAAGGACTAGTGGAACTGGAAAGAGTGTTTGATGGGAATGATCGAGCAATCATGAAACAAATACTGGTAAGAAGGGAAGACATTGAAAAAATCAACCTAGGCATTGAATTGACACCAAAGAAGGTATACATTGGGAAAAAGATAAGCCCCACAATCAAAAATATGTTGATTGCACTATTGAGGAAGTATAAACATGTCTTCACATGGTCTTATGATGATCTTAAGGCATACATGGAAGATCTGTTCCAACATGAAATTCCACTTAAACCTAATGCAAAACCCTTTAGACAAAAGCAAAGACCCATAAACCCAACTTTGGAGCCCAAGATGCATGAGGAACTTATGAAGCTCGGGGAGGGAGGTATCATCAAGCCTATCAGGCATTCCACTTGGGTCTCAATTTTGGTGCCTGTCAGAAAGAAGAGTGGAGACATAAGGTTATGTGCAGACTTTAGAAATTTGAATGTCTCTTCCCTGAAAGATAATTACCCACTCCCAAATATGGAGGCCATGTTGCAGAGGATGACAGGTTGTGAACTATTTTCCATGATGGATGGATTTTTAGGGTATAACCAGGTGAAGGTGAAGGAATCAAAATAATATAAGACTATGTTTACCACCCCTTGGGGCACATATGTGTATGTAAGGAAGCCATTTGGGCTAACAAATGTTGGTGCCACATTCTAATGAGCTATGGATGTTGCTTTTGCCAATCTAATCAATACAATAATGGTAGTATACCAAGATGATCTCACTACATACTCCAAGAAAGTACAGGATCATGGTGCACATCTTGAGAAAATTTTCCTCAAAGCACTAGAGTATGGCATTTCCTTTAACCCTAAAAAGTGTCATTTTGTTGTGATAGAGGGAAAGTTATTAGGGCACATAGTGTCCAAGGAGGGAGTTAGAATTGATCTAGAGAGGGTAGAAGCTATAGATAAGATCCCTATTCTTAAAACCATCAAGGCCATTCAGTCTTTCTTTGGACAGATAAACTTTGTAAGAAGGTTCATATCAAACTTTGCTAAAATTGTCAAACCTATCTCAAAAATGTTGAAGAAAGGGGTTGAAATTAACTAGACTGTAGAAGCACTCGATGCATTTGTATCTATAAAAATGGAAATCAAAGAATCCCCAATGTTAAAATCCCTTGATTTTAGTAAGCCCTTTCAAGTCTTTTCATTTTCCTCATACCACACCATCGCAATAGTAATGTTATAAAAGAATGATGAGGGGTATGAGCAACCTATATCATTCTTTAGTAAGTCCCTCCAAGGAGCTAAGTTAAAGTATGATATCATAGAGAAACAAGCATATGCACTTATAAAAGTAGTAAAAGCCTTTAGACCCTATCTAATAGGAGAAAAAATCATTGCATATGTTTCTAATGTTGCAGTCAAGGATGTGTTTGTACAAACTAAAGTCACAAGGAGAAGGGTGCAGGTGGATCAATAGAATTCAAGAGTTTGATATTGAGATCCAAATCACTAAGCTGGTAAGAGGGCAAGGCCTAGCCAAGCGAATGGCTAAGTCAAATTTTGAAGCATCTCAAATTTGCAACATAGGGGAAGTGGAAACCATGATTGCCAGCATAGAGAAAACTACATGGTACACTGACATAATGTATTACTTGAAGAACCAGAAATTCCCTAAACACATGAATGAGAATTAGAAGAGATCCTTGAAGTTAAATTCCTTGAAGTATGTTTTCATGGATGGTGACTTATATTGGAAAAATAGAGATGGAGTACTATTGTTATGCCTAGATGAATCTCAAGCAAAACATGTATTAAGAGAGATTCACAAAGGAGTTTGTGGGGGACAGTTTTTAGCCAAGACCACTTCCCATAAGATCTTTAGGGTAGTGTATTACTGGCCTAGGGTTTTTAATGACTCTTTCACCTATGTAAGGAAATGTGAATCCTACCAGAAGTTCTTTGGAAAAATGAAATATCAAGGAGCACTACCACTAAGACCAATGCAGGTTGAAGCTCCCTTTCATCAATGGGGGATTGAATTTATTGGGGAGATACCAAAAAAATCTACTGGAGGTCACAAGTGGATATTAGTGGAAACTAATTACTTCACAAAATGGGTGGAAGCTATCCCAAAAAAATAGGCCACTAGCAAGGTTGTAACCAATTTCCTGATGGAGAATATCATTACAAGGTTTGGGACACCTATGTGAATAATCATAGATAAGGGTATGTGTTTCAAATTAGAGGACTTCAAGAAATTTTGTGAAAAATATGGCATTACAATTTCATATTCCTCACCCTATCATCCACAAGCTAATGGGCAGGCCGAATCAAGTAACAAAAGTATTTTGAAAATAATTAAAAGGATGTTGGACAAAATCAAAAAGGCATGGGATTCTAAATTGAGAATGGTAGTATGGGTAGATAGAATCATTGTGAAGAAATCAACTGGTAGATCACCCTTTGAACTTGTGTATGGGAAATGAGCTAGAATTCTTATGTAGAAGCTTCTACCTACATACAAATTCATACTTCAAGAAGACCTAGATATCCCTAAGCCTATGGAGGACAAAATAGAACAATTGGAAGAACTAAATGAAATCAGGAGTTTGGCCTAGGAGAAAAATACAAAAATACAATCACAAATGAAATATTTGTTTGAAAAAGGGCCAAGGATAGAAATTTTGAAGAAAATGATATGATCCTACTATGGAATACAATGTTTCAGGATAAAGGGAAGCATGGAAAGTTTGAGGCTCTTTGGATAAGACCATTTGTCATTATTGACAAAGGAGATGAAGATTTCTACTATCTACAAAATATGTCAAGAGAAGATCAAGAGTTTCCAGTACATGGACAATTCCTGAAGCACTTATTTTCTTAAATTAATTTTCCATGCACAGTAGTTTAGGAGAAGGTCAAGAATTTCCAATGCATAGACAATTCTTGAAATACTTCTTAAAAAAATAATAATCTTCCATGCACAGTATTCTTAGGTTTTCATCTCATTTTCACACCATCTGATCACATTCATTCATGGTTTGTGTCCCAAAGATCAATTTTGGATCCTTTCAATGACCTCACGCTCATTCATCCCCAATCAGAGCCACTGTTGGAGCCAAAAAATCCACATTGGTTATTTTGTACACTTCCATTTTTGTCCATCCTCCCACACTCGCCATATGTTCCATCTCCATTTCATAATGGTTGACACAAATAACCCTTGATCATAACACTGAAGTGGACTCCTAGTTTGAAGTATTCCCATGGCAACACATAGCATGTTGCCAAGACAATGCTATATCGAAGAGAGTCTCACCATAGTCTCTTCAATGTGAGCAAAGAGGGTTGATGTGAAATGTAGATGAGACTCTTGAATATCTAAGAGGCATTCAAATGTCCTCTCTAGCCTAAAGAATAATATGTCTAAGAGACTTGGACATGTTGAGGAGAAAATCTGACATGTCTCACCGACAAATCAATGTGGAGTATTTAGCATTCAGGAAATAGAAAAAAATCTCGTAGACTTTCAGAGATTATCATAAAATAAATGATATGTCACTGGTAAAACAGTGTGGATAAATGAAAATTTCAAAGAGACATCAACATATCGAGGAGAGGAGTAAGAAGGTCTCTTTCAAATCCAAGGAGAAAAATATCAACAAGACATAGAGACATCAAACATACATTGGACAAAGTCTCATGGATATCCTAACAACGATATGTTGAAGAGACATAGGAGTATCAAGCAAACGTTATCAAAAGTCTCCCCGACATTCTAGCACAAGTGTAAACACATGTTATCAATGAGACTAAGAGACATCAAAGAGAGGTTATTGTGGGTCTCCTTGACATGACAAAGTCACATAGAGATTGTTGGAAAGTGATACCACTGGAGGGAGAGATAAGGTCGATATATCAAGGAGACATAGCCTTGTCAGTGAGAGATATCTGCTAGTCTCATTGACAAAAGGGGGCCATAAGGGAAAAGACTGAGATGTAAATATTGAAGACCCTGCAATATTGAAGAGAGAAATCTTAATGTCTCCTAGACATTTCTCAAAAGATGGTCAAGAATATATCGAAGAGAGATATAGACATTGTGATTAAACTCTCTTTGACAAAATATGAAATAATTATCACCAAATTGATTTGACGAATGAAGTCATCAAAGAGACAACTATTATTAATGTGCAAATTTAAAAGAAGGGTGGTGCAAGTGCCATTTATGAACCAGAGCTAGCTCGAACATGTTGAATTTTGATAAATACAGCCTTTAAGGAATCAAAATTCACTATGAATTGTGGCTAGGTATCCAAAGGACGAAGTTGGACGAAAGAAAGAAGCTTAGAACTTATCGCATTCATTCAAGTAAGTACATCTTGGCTCAGTTGAATGTAATTTTTTGAAGACAACTTGAAGTACAACACAGTTAGGGTTAAAATGGATAAAACCCCAAAGAAAACAAGAGTAAAGAGGCAAAAAATAGAAGTAGGCCACTTAATCAAGATTTAATAGACCAATGTCTCAGGTCTAGGCCAAAAGCAAGAAGAATAGCTCAACTTAACCCATCATGTGAGACCCTAGAGGACAAGCACAAGAATTTGGGAGATGTGTGGACTCCGCACATGGGTTATGATTTGTTCATCTATCACTATAGGAAGAATTACTAAATATAGCCCAATTTCAAACCCATGGAATTTGAATCTAGGAAAACTTGTAATGCCAAATTTTTTTGTGAGAATAGAACTAATTAAAGCACTGACAAATAATTATAATCCCAAAATGAGGGTTATTCACTTGGACGATGGGTCACAGTTTATGATTATAACATAGGATTATATTTGCATGGTTTTCCAATTGGACACCTCCCTAAAGATGAAATTGCAGATGAGAGACTTGTTGGAAGATTATTTCTCTATGGATACAAGTTATAAGAGGTGGAAGATACCTCTGTATAGGCCCAAAGGTCCAGGAAATCAACCTAGGAAGGTTTCTGGTGATGAAAGGCCCTCATTCTTTGTAGATTTGTTTAAAGAATATTATCAATACATATACTATTCAACTGGCCAAGTACTAGGAGTTGAGGCCATTGCTAACATGACAATAGCTCCCATGGTTTTGGCTATGAACATTCAAAGCCAAGATTCCAGGCCCTATGACTAAGTAGAATATCTATTTGAGGCCATTAACAGAGTTGTTAATGTTATTAAAAACAACAATGAATCTATATACTTCAAACACTATTCACTTCTTATGCATATGATACTGTATGAAGGGAAAGTGATGGGAATATGGGAAGAAGAATTGAGAATAAAGGATCTGGATAGTGATGGTAATTCTAGACTAGTGAAAATGTGGAAATCAGTTTGGGATAGTAGATGTGGGAGATCCCACTACTTGTACTTTGAAGAGCATTTTGTCAAACCCTTGTACAAATTACTTGGCCATAATTGTGACTATAACCTATCCCTAGAAGTATAGAGGTTTCTCCGACCAAAGGAGAGGGGCCATGATGGAAAGATAAATCATAATTGGGGATATTTGTATGCGTTTGTAGATTGTACTGTCATTAGAGTATATGGATTTGAAGTTGCACCATATTTACTACCTAATATTTTGCCAGATAGGGTTGCATATCTCAAGATCATAAGACAATTTTCTTATTCAACCTTCATGCATTTGAAAAGCTATGGAAGGAAAAATTTCATGCCTTCCACTCGGTGTTTCAGTGATTTCACTAATATTATTGATACAGGGTATGATTTGTTTGGAAGCGGGTTAAATTATTATGGCTTGCCGGTGGGAAACAAGAGAGAAAAATTTGACCCTAAGCATTTCATCTATGATGCTAAAGTTTCTCAAAAACTGAAAGGATATGAGCATAAGTTCCATGTCAATGATGTCATTAGGAACTATGAGGAAAGTTAGGTGATCATGAGAACAAATGCATACAATAGAATTGTTATGGTTGAGGCCTAGAGAATGAATACTAACCCATCCTAGGTGGAAGCCTTTCATTAAATTCAGGATCTTATGGAAAGAGTTGAGCAATTGCTCTGGCATGAAGAAGAAATAATAAAGGATGTACCTCTAGTGGCATTTAAGAGGAGAAGAAATGTTGGCTCTAGGAGGAAAGCAAAAAATATAACACTATTCGATCATTTGTCACCACAACCTACTCCAGAGGTAAGCTTCTCAGTTGACACCCCTATCATGGTTGAAGATGATACTGAGGGGGAAGAAGAGGTCACACAGATCAACACTCCTGTCATTCCCCATTATGAAATGCCACTAGAAAGGAGTGTGATTACCTTTGAAGCTTCCAATGAGCTATCTGATGATGTGAGACACCGTGCCAATTAGGAATTCATTGCAAATGATGCATTTTTCCAGACTTTTGAATTTAAGGCTTTCATCTATGAGTATAAAGGAAAGATGGTAATGGAAAGGCTAAAACTCATTGAACCTGAGAAGGAAGCATATGCTTTGAAAGAGTTTCAACATGAAATTGATAGAGAGATGAAGAATATGACTGCTGAGAGAGGAAGAGCATTATTGCAAGAAGTTGGGATTATGGTCCTTCCAGGATGGGATATCAGTTCAACCATTGTATTTGATAGTTTTCTAAAGAGAAAGAATAAAACCTTGCACTTGAAAAATGAAGCTGGTGACAAAATCTACACTAGATTAGGATATAATCTTGATAATACTACTTTGTAGATATGGGCACTTCACCCACTAGGAAAAAAGCCTTCCCTTGTTGATCATGATCAAATTTTTGCACATCTTTTGGTACAAAGAGTAGGAGAGACAAATCCTATGGAAACTATTGATTTGAATGTGAATGTGGCCAAGTTCAAAAAGGCTCAAATTCATAAACTAGTAAGGGATAGCAAGGGATTGATAGAAGAGAATGAAAGATTGAAACATGAGCTTATTAGCTACGATAGATTGCCTTCTTCCTCAGGGCTTTATTCCCAATTGATTGAACATGAAAGAAAGGTGTTGGAAGCAATGTCAGAAACTACATATTGGAAACACAGACATGAGAAAGTTCAGAAGGAACAAGAAGAGTTAAAAGGAAACCTCAAGACCACTATATTTGAAATGGCATCAGAAATCATCTGCATGAGATTTAAAGATATATATAAGCATGTTGAACAAGCATGACATATTCATGATAAAACATATGCAACATTAATGGAAAACACCAGATTGAGTGACACAATGAAGGAAGTGGAGTCTCACATCATAACAAAGAAGGAAGATAACACTGTTGTGTTACAAGAATATCAAGAGCTTATGAAAGCACATAAAGACTTCCACAACATCTTGACACAGGAGTTAAGTGGCTTTAGTCAGCCTCTGAGTATGGTCTTGCCCAACTTCTTTGATGAAATAGAATTAAAAGATCAGGATACATGGAAGGATGAGATAGCCCACTATTTGCCTATTGTTCTTGATGCAATCAATGATGAAGATGAGGTACTTAAGAAAACACATCAACAACTTGGAAGAATTTTTTAAATGGAGTATGCTATTAAAGATATTATTCATAATGCAGACACTCATGCCAAAAGTGGGTACATCAAGCATTTGTTAAAGATTAACTCATTCATTGCACATGCCAAGTAAGAGATAAGGGACTGGAGTTTGATGGTTTTGGATACACGATCATGGTGCATGAGCCTTGAATAGGTCTTAGGCGATCATAGGAACTTGCTAGAGATTAAAGGAATCTAGTGCATCCACCAACAAACTCTTGATATTTTTATGTTTATGATAATTATGTTTTAGTTATGAAGCAATTGATTTTTTGTAAAAGGCCCTGAAGCTTGTTGCTTCCCATACAAATAGCAAAACCAGGGCCTGATTTTGAGATCATCATATCATATTCCATTTGAGTAGGCATTAGTAAGAAGATAGGTTGCATAATCCACCCATCCATACCATATTAAAAGACTTATGTTATAATGCTTATATTTTGAATTAATACAATCGAACAAACTATTTATAAATCATAATCCATTTTCAATGTTCAATTACTGTGTTAATTTTCATGCATATCTATTACTTTGTTGTCTCCAAAGTGGTATTTTCAAGTTGTTAAAGTTTACAAGATTATCAGAACACATTTGTTGTTATTGTGTGGATGCTTTGATTGGTTTTTTAGTTGGTGTGAATTAAAATCCTTTGAAATAGTTTACTTTAATTGGTCCTTGCCCAGGGTTAAAATCCTTTTAAAGAAGTTGTTTTGAATGGTTTCCATTAACCTAAGAATTAAAGGTCCTTTCATGCTTTCATAGTAAATTGAGGGGATATCATTGGGATTATTAAAGAACATTGTAATAAATAGAATTGCACGTTTGCACAAGGTGCAAACATCTCAAGTGCCCAGTAATTCGAGTTAAGTTGAATAATAGGTTTACTTATCTTACAAGTTTGTCTCCATTCCATAATCACCACCCACTCATTCACTCCATTCACCCAATAGGAGTAGGCATTGGTCATAATTAGGATATTTCATATAACATACAACTCACAATCTTGAATCTTCAACTACTTTCAATGGGAATTAACCATCAAAGCTTTGCATCTACTCCACCCTCATGTGCCATAGTGAGTAGATTGCTCAATCTAGGAACCACATCCAACTTTATATCTACCTTATTTCATGTATACCCACCTAGGTCTATAAGAGCCTGAAGAGTAGGAGGTAATCAACCTTGCTCACCTCGTTCATGGGCCAAAGGTGTATTAAGAGATTGGCACCCTCTTATGGTTTAAAAATTTGCACTTTGGAGACCTAACAATACCTATTATAGAATCTTCTATGGTACCTGATCCATCTTATCAGCATTTGTGACACATCAACATTGTCTTGGATATATTGGAGCATCATTTGAAGGAATCATGTAGCCCCCTCTAGTTTTTGCTATTTTGATTGAACAGTGTTCTTCTTTGTTATGCTTTGTTTATGTTAATACTTTGACTATGGTACTTGGTTACTATTTGATTGCAAACTATAAAGCGATGCGAATGTTATATTTTGATGTGATGGTATTTTATTCCGATGTTATCATTATGGAATGCTTTGGATTAGCTTAGCAGATCTTTGATTAATGATGCTTTATGCTTTTGATTATATTATTGATGTTAGATTCGTTAGTTAGTAATACTGTATTGGTGAAGGGGACGGGATTGCACCACTCGCTTGGGAGTACCCTACGATTCCAAAATTTCCTCTTCACGGTGTGTTTTATTAGGTTATATATATGCATGTTCGATATACTCTTTGTTTGCAGGTTGACAGGTACAAGACATCGTCTCCACCTAGCTTCACAAGTCTGAGCGTGTCCATATCCCAACGGTATTGTTGATTGGGAGATAGTAACGGGGTTTCCTTGTCAAACCACAACCCTGTCATAGTGTGTCGTCAGTTTGTGTCTGGTATGTTGTTGAGTCATGTTGTCTTTGATGTTTGATTATTTATTATCAGTGGAAATTATATGTGGGAATTAATATTTAAGTGGTGGTATTGTTAATTTATGTATTTAGATTAAATTGTTATTTAATTTAGTTAATTTGATTTTATTCAATTAGTAAAGTAATTTAATTCTTGTGGTTAAATTTATTTTATGAGTAAATGAATTGTTTAATTAAACTTATTTTGTGGAGTAAATAAATTAAATGATTAATTTTGTTCTGAAAAGTGCATGGAATTAAAAGTGTTAAATTCTTTTTGAAAAGAAAATTTTAAAAGTTTTAAATTCTTTTGAAAATAAATATTTAAAAAATTTAAATTCTTTTGAAAGAAATTTTAAAACTTTTAAATTCTCTAGAAATTTTAAAAAGTTTTAAATTCTTTTGAAAAAAAATTTTAAAAGAAATTCTTTTGAAAAAAATTTTGAAGTATTAAATTCTTGTGGAAAAGAAATTTTGGTTTTAAATTTTTTTTAAAAAAAAATATCCAAAAATGCATAGAGGGAAATAACTATGGTGGGTGAGAGATATTTTAGAGGATATTGACTAAAATTGGGGAAAAGTTATGGGAGATATTGGCATTCTTGGAGAAAATTTGTTGTGAAGAAGGAAGGAAGGTTTTCTCTTGTTTTTGATACATTTTGGATTTGGAGTGAAGATTTGGAAGGATTCTGAAAAAATGGAATTTGCAGCTCAACACCAGATCTCTTCTTCAAGCTTCAAAACAGGTTCTTTCTAGTTTTTATTGTTTTGAAAATTTGGATTTTCAATTTTGAAAACTTGTTTGCAAACAAATTTGAAAACCTCTGTTGGAATCATGGAAAAATTTAGATTCTTGTAGGGAACAAACTCATACAACAGAAGAATTGAAATAGGAACAAAAAAAGAAATTAGAAAACCTCTGTTTTGGGAGTTGAAATTTTCCATTTCAAATTAGAAATTGAATTTTTTTTAAAAAATTATGCTTGAAAATATTTGTTGTGGTTTTTTTGTAAAAAGGATTTGTCCAATTTAGTGTGAAATGAAAATTTCTATATCTAGACCCATAGATTTTGCATACAAAATTATATGTTTTATGTTGAGAATTTTCTATGAAATTTCTTTTTATATTAAAGAGTTTTTTTTTTCTGTCAAAAATATTTGTTTTGGAAATTGCCAGAAACAAAGTATGTTATAGTGTTTTTGTTTTTTTTAAATATACGGGAAAAAAAAAAATTAATTAAAAATTTTATTATAAAATTGTGGGGGGAGGGGGGGCAGTGGGCACACACCTGCACCCCTGAATTGTGTGTGTAGCAACCCCATAGTGTGGGATTCCACCTGGGAGGCATGAGCCGTCCTCCCTTTTTGGGGGTTTGACTTTATTTAAAACTTTTTTATTATTAATATAATATATATATTATATATATAATATATATTATATATATATATTTATTTATATATTATGTTTTTATTAATATTTATTTAATGCATATAATATATATATATATATGTTGTGGGCAGATGGGTGGGCGCCACCTCACCCCCAATGGGTGAGGTGGCCGGGATTTCGGGAATTGGGAACGCTTTCCTTGCTGAGTAACATCTGTCTCTTCACGTCTGTGGTGGCAAATATAGACTACATCAGCGTTTTTAGTATTTTTCGTGGCTCAAAGGAAGGTCCTAGATCGTGTTTTATCCATGATTATCTGTCGGCGTTCACAAATTGTGTGGGCTTTCAAAGGACGATATGTTCGTGGGAAGGACATGCTGGTGTTGTATGCAGGCAGGTTCATTTATTTGCATACAATGCTAGATCTTTTCATTGTTGTGTGGTTGGAAAATGAGTAGGTTTATTCTGCTGGTCTCTGGTAAAGAGTTGGAAATGCGGGGTTTGGAAACGCCGGTAGCTCTGAAGGGCTCTAAGAGGTAGATTGCCTTTGAAGGGAAGATCACATCGCTTCGCCTTCAACGCCTCATCAAGCATCCAAATTTCCTGGTACTCGCGGCCATCTCCTGCATTACAGGGAAAAAGTTTATGGAGAATGCCGAGGGATACAGGCTCGACTCAGATATTTCTTCAAGGGTGTTGGCAGGTCTTCTGTATGTCGAAGTATCTAAGGGGGAGGCCAAGATAATCATGTAGAGGCTATTCATAAAGGATATGCTAGTTGGCTTGGATCGTGCTCTGGCTGTTGCGCGCTTAGGAAAAGGAATTCCGCGCCTTTGCGACTTGCATTTGCTCGAGGACCCAGATGCCTTGGTTAATTACTACCCGTTCTTGGTGGATGTTTTCGGGTTTGAGTTAATGGAGCACAAACGGTTGGCGAATGCTGGTGTTGCTTTCTTGAAGAAGGAGTTTTGTTTGGTGTCTTCAACGGATTCGACTTGGAAATGTGATTTTTGTGTGTTTGCACAACAAAATGTTTGGTAAATGGCTCTGGTGTTTTGTGGGTTTTGGTCTTTGGCTTTGTCTGGTTTAGGGTTCTGGTGCTCTGTCTCTCTCTAAGTAGTCTAATATGTTTTAGCGACTGTTCTTGATTTCACAATTTTGGTCAATCTGCAAACTGGAATGTGGGTTCTCTAGTGTAGCTTCTTTGGGTTTCTTGCTATGGGTCTGCAGATCCAATTTTGATGTTTGTAATGAGGGTTTCAATCTGGATCATCCTGCTGATGCAAAAATATGTAAATTTGTCATATCAATATAAGCTAAACTTTCTTATCGATCAAAATTGATTTTAAACATTAATTTGTTCGTGTGGATGAGATTTCCAATTGGAGACTCGTAGGATCCAGTTACTTTTCTGGTTTCATTCATTTCAGTTGAATCTTGTAATTTATTACCCCTCATTTGTTATCGAGGTGGAAGATGTAATATGTAACCATGCTTATTGGATTTACCTCATTCGGGGAATGAGAGTTGTAATCTTATTGTTAAATTATTGTTATTTGAAATCATGTGGTATCTCTTATTCTTTGATGTAATTTATCATGTATGGAATGTATGTGTTCTTAATTCCTTAAGTAATTAAATGTTATGGTTTCAATTCATGTTTTTGTTGTTTGGGTTTTAAAGTAATCTCAGTCTCGTAACCTTAGAGGTTGTTGGCAATGGGTAGTGAACTTGCATGTTAATTGTACTTAAACAAAAAAAAATTGTGCGTTTGAGTAGTAATTTGCAACTTCCTCTAGGGTTGCGTGGTGGGCATTACAAACTTCAAGCAACATTGCATCAACAACACTCTTGTCCTCTGAATACACTTGTTGAAAATTCCCTTGATTCTAAAAGTGGCACTAAAGAAATTACAATAGCTGGGGATAAACCTCTCAACATTAATTCATCTTTGTCCCCAACACAAGAAAAAGAATTCAAGGAAACTTTAGAAAAACATACTAAAGTATTTTCTTGGGAGTATACATATATGAGAGGAATTCATCCTTCAATTTGCAATCATCACATTTACACTGAAGATGTAAAACCAATCAAAGAAGGTCAAAGGCGAATCAATCTTGTTCTTTGTGATATTGTTAAACAAGAAATAGAAATGCTGCTAAAAGTAGCATTCAAATTTACCGAATATCAAATAGTCAGTGGGTTTCTCCATTGGTTATAGTTCCCAAGAAAAATGGTAAATGGCATGTATGTGTGGATTATAGGGAATTGAATAAAGCCACAAAGAAAGATCATTTTCCATTACCATTCATTGATCAAGTACTTGATAACCTATCTGGCAGCAATTATTTCTCTTTTCTTGATGGCTTTAGTGGATAAAATCAAATCCAAGTAGCTCCTGAAGATCAATATAAAAGTAATTTTACTTGTCCTTGGGGTACATACACTTATATAGTTTTACCATTTGGACTGTGTAATGCACCAACCACTTTTCAAAGAACAGTCCTTGCTATCTTTGCAGATTTCACCACTTCGTGTGTTGAAGTTTATATGGATGACTTTACAGTTCATGCAAAAACATTTGGGGAAGCCCTTCAAAACTTAGAAAAGGTTTTACAAAGATGTAAAGATCATAGGTTATCCTTAAATCATTAAAAAATTTCAATTATGATGACATAGGGTATTGTTCTGGGACACCACATCTCAAAAGAGGGGATAAAAATTGATCCCAAGAAAGTTGAAATTATTCAAAACATTGAGATCCCTATGAACCAAACTAGTGTTCGCAGCTTCCTTGGGCATGTCGAATATCATAGAAGATTTATTGAAGGGTTTAGTAAAATTGTTGGACCTTTGTTTACATTGCTCAAGAAAGATGACGAGTTTGTATGGAGAGATAATTGTCAAAAATCTTTTGAGACAATTAAAAAGGCTTTAAAAACTTCTCCAATTATCAAAGGACCTGTTTGGAGAGTTCCATTTCACATACATGTTGATGCATCCAATTTTTCTATTGGTGCAGTATTAGGACAAAAAGATGATAATGATGCCATGCATGCAATCTATTATGTTAGCAAAAATCTAAATCTTGCTAAAAGAAATTATACAACAATAGAAAAAGAATTTTTAGCTATAGTATATGCAATTAACAAATTCAGGCATTATATTATAGGTTACAAAGTTTACGTACTTACAGACCATGTTGCAATTAGATATTTGATGAACAAGGTTGTAGTAGGTGGACGCGTTATCAGATGGTTGTTGTTGTTGCAGGAATTTGATGTGACTATCATAGATAAGCATGGAAAGGATAATGTTGTTGTTGACTTCGTTTCCAGAATTGTTTTGCAGGATGATCAAGAACCAGTGGATGACACATTTCTAGATGAACATTTATTTGCAATATCAATTCATCCACCATGGTTTTCTAATCTTGCAAATTACCTTGTAACAAGGAAGTGTCCAAATCACTTCAGTCATAAACAAAAAAGAAGGTTAATTCATGAAATTTCTAGATTTCAGTGGATTAATGAACTTTTATTTAAAATGTGCCCTGATCATGTTCTTCGCAGATGTGTTGCGGAGTTAGATGTCTATGATGTTGTACACGCCTGCCATCATGAGCTAGAAGGAGGACACTATTCAGTGGTTAGAACAGTTCATAAGATCTTAGGAGCTAGTTACTTTTAGTCATCAATGACAAAGGATGTTTCATTCTTTGTTAAGCATTGTGATGAATGTTAGTAGATGGGAAGACCTACCCCAACAATGGAGATTCCATTTCAGCCTCAAATAGCTCTGGAACCATTTGAAAAATGGGGAATCAATTTTGTGGGACATGTTGATCCACCTCCTAAAGGGAAACATTATATACTTGTTTGTACAGACTATGCAACAAAATGAGCTGAGGTGAAAGCATTGCCAATAGCAAGAGAGGACAAAGTAGTAGATTTTCTATACAAGCAAATTCTTCAAAGATTTGGTGCACCAAGAGAAACTATTTCAGAACAAGGACCACAGTTTGTATCATTAATGATGGAAGCCTTTATGGAGAGATATCAGATGACACATAGAAAATCTTCGCCATATCATCCTCAGGCGAATGGGAAAGTTGAAGTCACTAATCGACAATTGGATAATATCTTGACAAAGACTGTTTCATTAAGGAAAATAGACTAGGCAGAGAGGTTAGATGAAGCAATATGGGCTTATAATACCACATGGAAAATAACAACTAGATTTTCTCCATATGAACTTGTGCATGGGAAAACTCCAGTCATGACTATAGAATTTGAATTATGAACATTGAAAACAACATTAGAAGTTGGAATTGATTTACCTGAGTCAAAAAGAAGTAGAATTTTATAGCTAAACAGACCAGATGAGATGAGAATGGAAGCTCTTCAACACACAGAGGTGATCCAGAAGCAAAGGAAAGAATGACATGATAAGAATATTGTGACTAAACAGTTCAAGGAGGGAGATTGGGCATTATTATTTGACTCCAAATTTGAAGAGTTTAAAGGGAAATTTCATACAAGATGTTAGGACCCTATGAGATAGATCAAGTATTTGAAAATGGATTTGTTCAATTAGTTCCAATAGATGGAGAAAAGAGAGTTATGCTAGTTAATGGTCATCGATTGAAAATATATCATAAGCCAACAACAAAGGAGGAATTTTTATCAGATCTGCAACACAGAATTGAACATTTTCTCATGGAAGATATTTCTTCCATGAGAAAAGATCTTTGAACCTTTGAAGAAGGCATGAATAAACAAGGTAAATTGAAAACCAACAAATGGTGGTTTACCTTGGAAAAAAAGAAAGTAAATTGAAAACTAGCAAATGGCGGTTTGCTTTTGAAAAAAAAAATGAAAAATTGATAATATGAGAAAACCATCAATGGCAGTCTATCTAGGTTAACTTCGAGTAGCTCCTAAAAGCTCCTGAAGAATCCTGAGCTCCTAAAAGCTCTTGAAGAATTTGAAGACTCATGATGGCTTGATAGCTCCTGAAGACTCCTAAAGGCTCCTGACGGCTCTTGAAGGTCTCAAAGGCTTGCAATAAATAAAGGTGTGCATTTAATGTGATTATTATTCTCGAAATATTATTTTCTAAAGTAGTTAAAATAATGTAAAGTAGGTAAATATTTATGAGCTTAGAAACCCCCGCCATATTGTTATTAATAATTATAATAAATTTCTTTTAATCATTTCAAAAAGTGGCAAAAAAGTTGATATAAATATGATGTGACATTCAAATGACGTTCGTAATGATTACGAGTCATGTTGAGATTTGCCTGTCCTTTCAAAATCCTTTCAAAATTAAAATGGCATGTGTCAGGGGCGCCGCCAACTTCGCAAATTGAAATGCAACTACAAATTGTTGTGTGCAAGGCGTCCAAAGCAATAAAGGAATTTAATGCAAAGAAATAATGACACGCCGTGTCATTTTTCAAAATTGTTGCTTCAAAAACAAGAAAAGATCATTCTAGAAATTGTTTAACAATTCAATCTTCCATTATTGATAGAAAAAGATGGGAAACAAAAGGAATGCGGAACCAGAGAATTTTACTCTTGATTTTGAGACCAAGAGGTTGCTGAGAGAAGCAGGATGGTTGGATTTTATTATGAAGTATGAAGTTTTTCAACAGGAAATTGTGGAGGAATTCATAAGGAATTTCCACGTGAATGTCACAAGAGTTAGGAGTGAGATCATGGAAGTTACTCCTGAAATCATAAGTGAAATTTTAGGTATTCCTGCTGAAGGGAAGTCAGTTAATAAGGGCCTAGTAAAGTTCGACAAATTGGTGTTGGCATTTCATCAAGAACCAGAAAAGAAGCCTGAGATTCTTTTGCATAAAGGAGATTAGCGGGGAATAGCTCGTAACAGCTTGGAAGAGCCTTGGAGAACTATTGCAATGTGGGTAATGAAATTCTTCACATGTGACAGACAATACAACAATGTATTAGGGCCAGGAATGTGAATGTTGATACATTTGAGGTATGGAAACACAAAACCTTCCGCTAGAATCATTTTACTAGCATTTTTGTTTCAACAAAATTGCTTCAATGATTTCCCAAGTAAAATCTAGGCAAGATTCGTCCATAAAATATCATGGTTTAATTCATTTGATAATTAAACATCATTTCTTGAAGAAAGAATTTGGGAAACAAGGTTGGCTTGAATTTTTGTCCGCACCTATTGAAAAATGGAAAGGAAAACCCAAAAAGGGGCTCGCGGTAAAAAGGGAAAAATTAGAAAAGGGAGAATCTTCTAAAGGAGAGTAGAAAAAGGGCAAAAGAAAGCTACAAGAATCCATTAGAGTGACCCATAGTGCCTCCAAAAAGAGAAAACAAGACTTGACTGAAGAAATCCCTAGTACAGTTGAAACTATTGTGTCGACTCATGAGGAAACCCTTGTATCTGAAACCCCTGTCTCTAAAACCCATAAAGAGACTTTTGAAGTCCATGAAGAAGTCCAAACGCCAATGCAGTGTTCTGAACAACCTCACAGTCCTCTTGAAGGCCCAATACTATCTCCTGAAAGAACCCCTATAACTGAGGTCCATGACTTAGTTGAAGAGTCTGAAGCACAGTCAGAAGAAAGGGAAGCCTTTGAAGAATTTGACGAAGAAGAGGCCGAAAGATCCCCTTCACCTTCCCCTACTGTTGAGAGAAGAAAAGGCAAAGACCCGCTAATTGAAGAGGAATAATTTCATGAAATACAAAATGAGGAAGAATTAGAAATAGAAGATTTGTTGAGGACAATGAAAATTTCTAGGATTGAAGTTGAGTTAGAGCAGGAAAGAAAGAACATGCAATTTCTTGAGGAAATTTTGAAAAGAAAAGAGGAATTACAACAATCTCTCAATAGAACTCAAGAAATGGAAAAAGAAATTGAACAAAAGGAAGCAAGGATCAAAGAATAGTTAAATGACATTGAAGAAGCTTTACAATAGGCTAATGGGCAAGCATTAGCAACTGCAGAGGAAATAATAAAATTAAAAGAGGAATTACAGTTGAAGGAAGAACAATTAAAACAACAATCAATCAGGTTTTATTCTTAGGAGGCTTCTACTTCCCCGGCTCTACCAAATTACCTTGCTCTGCCTCCTATTCCATCTGACATTCCATCAGATGTTTCACGAAGAACTCAACCTGGATATCTTTCTTTAGCAGCACTAAAATTGAAACATGAAAATGACCAGTTAAAAAGGCAAGTACAACAATTGGAGGAAGAAAGAGATGAAGCATAAAGAAGATTTGAACAAGCAATTGAGATATCCTTAGCAATGTTGTCAATGAGGAGGCCGTCAAAGATGTATGCATTATTTCTGAGGGAGAAATTTATGTAGTGGAAGCTAAATCAATTGGTTTTAAGAAGAAACATTGATTATCATAATGACAATGATTTTCTGTAGGACTATTTCCACAACCATCTTGATATTCAAAACCAAATGTGTGAATTTTTCCAACATGGGTTTTTGATGGGGGATAATGATGATTATTTATTAAATGTTTATGTTGGAGAATTGCAAATCAGGTCATTTGTCTCTTTGATGCAAAATCACATTGAATGGTCAAAGAGAATTGAAAAATACAAAGAAGCACAGAAGAGGTACAAATTGCCAATGAGACCAAAAATGCCTCATGTAAAGCGATATATTACAAGGGTTCGATCAATAGTCAGGAAAAAAATATCAACCTTATCTATGTTTCTAATTTGTTGAGCAACATATCAACTTTCCAAAATGTTGAAGGAACACTTCCTCCAGTGGCAATAAATGCATGTATGGAAAGATATTACACCATCCCTGAAACATTAAGAAGGAGAACCAATAAGCCCAAATAAAATCAGATGGAGCTTAATAAGAGTAAGACATGTAATCTCTTTGATAGAGCAACAACAAGAATTATGGGTTGGTATGCGGTTTAGGATGCCAATCATCATAATGCCTGCTCTAAAGCTCAATGCACCTAACAGTATTCCAGCAGAGGCCTTCAAAAGATAGTATGAGAAACTAAAGGAGAACAATGGATTTGCACTCAAAACCAGACTACCACCACAATACAGGAAGGAGTGTTCGACTATGCAATATGGATGGAAGCAGTGAACAAAGAAAAGGAAACCACCATAATAATTGATAAAGAACCATGAGGACATGGTTCAAAATAGGTGGGGGAGAATGATGAGTGCCTCAAAAATACTTTTAAATAGTCATTTTATGGTTTAAAAGACTTGGTTATATTATTAATTAACATGACTGGCAGTAGACTATATGTTGATATATTTACTTGTTTTACTTTATGTTTGGCTAAATTAGTAAATATATTAGAGGTAATGCTTTACATTGAATGTGTTGCTTTTGTGGTGATAATGATGAGTTAATTATGTAGTTTTAAACTTTTACTGTCATAATTGGTATCCTATTCTTAAGGATCTTATTCAGGGTATTTAAGACTGATGATTGATGACTTAGTTCAAAGATAAAGTTAAACTCCCTATTTAACCACATGAAGAAAATCACACTCTTGATCACTCCAACTGGATGATGAATCACTGAAGTTTCAAATCAGCTCCTCTTAGTCGGTTTAGGAACTTCTCGTCCCAACATTGGTCTGGGATTTTCCCTTAGTTATGTTTTAGTCTTTTGTTTAAGACGCCTTGTATCTTGGGGGTTAATGCCATGTTTTGAATTCAATAAGGATATGGTTATAAATATCCATCTTTAGGTTTTAGAAAGGTGTTAGATAATTTTTCAATTAGAATTTGTAATTACTGCACTACTCTGTTTTACGTCCCTGTTTGGGTGAATTTGAATTAGAATAAGAAGTTAACTCGAATCACTGTGTTAGAGGTCTCACTAGAGGAAGAGCAGGACCCGCTAAACCAAAGGAATTGACCTTGTGTGGTATTTCTCTGAGTTTATTTTATTTTTGTTCAATGGATATTGAATATGGAATGTTAATTATGTTTGAATCGTTTTCAACAGCTATGTTTAATCGCGTTTAAGCTAAAGTTCATCATGGTTAGAATGGTTTATTATCTTATAAAGTTATTGGGTTAATTAAGATTTAGATGTTGTTTGTAGAAATTAAGTTTGACAATTATCTATTAAGTTTAATAGAAGCAATGATGGAAACTTATGTAAAGATGAAACTGAAACTTGTTTGGAATTTACTCATGGAAATTAGTGTTTATGTTTTCTAGATTAATGATTATTTCCTTGCAATTTATTCATGTTCTTTAAATTAGCATTTATTTTCCAACAACTCTTAAAATAGATTTCTTTTGAAGTAAATTAGATTTAAATTTAGATTTCAATTTATAGATTAAGAATTAAGTTAATTTTAGTCTTTTCCATGAATCAGTCTCAATCAAGTCAAGCGAAATCATAAATAAGTCAACAAAACTTTAAATTAGGAAATGAGATAGAATTAATCCTTAGGAATTAGTCATTGAAGTTCAGCTCCTGAGAGCTCCTGAGAGCTCCTGAAGGAGCCAAACCGAAACTAGAAGTCACTGTTTATAGTGCAAAACCCCCCAAAAATTTGTGACAACCATCCTTATCGCATATAACTCTGAGACACACCCGATACGATAATTAAATAACTAAATGATGCAAGTTGTGACATCAATGACCTTGCCCATCAATAGTATTGTGATTCTTCCCATGTCGTTTTATCGACGAGTGTCATACACCAATATTTATGGCATCTCCTTACCTTGGGAAGAATTTTTTTGCATAGAAGTGGCATGTCGTCATTCCAATTAGTGGAAAGTTGTGTCTCCTAGTTAAGAAACCTCTTGTGAAAGTTGGACTTTGTGTCATTATAATTGTGTTTGGTGTGGATTGGAGGTTAATGATTCCTTCATTTTAACCTAGTGTGGTGTTGTGAGAGAACGCGCTCATGGAATAGTAACTGATCATCATGTAGGTGTCATCATCTCTCTCCCATATGTTCTAACAGACTGTCGTTAGGTCATATCGCTTTAGTTGAAAATGCATCAATTATATCAACCGGGTAGTGTTCGAAGGTTGTATGCAATAGGGGACATCTTGGCTAACTCTCTTATATTTTCTAAATCTTCAAAATAGTTGTAAACAAAAGCTATCTAGAAAGCATAAATTTGTTTAAACTAGAAAGCATGAAATTGTTAAGCTAGAAAGCATAAGATGATTAAACTAGAAAGCATATAAATTACCTAAGAAGGAACACTTGCAGTAAAACTATAAAATTAAAATGAAAACAACTAACTGTTAACAAAAAGTAAACTTAACAACCTATAGCTAACAACCAGAGTGGGTGCTCCGAAATTTCAAATAAATAGAAATAAAAGATTGTAAACTTGAACTATGACTTGTAGGAATAATTAACAAAGCTCGACACATATGAATAACATTCATCCACATTTATCATGTACAAAATAAAAGTAACATAATTGAAAATGAAAATACTTATCTATCCTATGAGATTCCCTCGAGTGGCTAGCTCTCGGGTATGCCTACGATTAATTCATATCACATGAACTTCGGTATCTTCAAAATGAATCCATCCATGATGATTCCAATACACAAAACTAGTAACTCATAATAAGACTGGCAAAGCTTATTTTATTATATCAGAAAAAAAGTGTAACACAGAGACATGGTTCAAAGCATATTATAACAACATAACAATATCTAGTATGCATTATTTCTGGCGGTTACATATATATACTAAACTACTAACAAAATCCTAGATTTCATATGGTGGAAGATCACCATTCAAAAAGCTTTCTAACAGAATTTTAACTAACCAACTGACTGAGGTCCAGAACATAAAACATATTAAAGGCTCAAAAAGGAGCTATAAAGTTTTTAAACAGAAATAAAATAGAAAACATTAAAAGACTTGTTCCACTATGCACTCTATAATTTTCAATGCCTAGAATTCCAACGCTTTATCTTTAATTGGTTGAAGTCCACTTTAAAGTCCACTCGGTTGTGCATAATGACTTGTACAATGATTGAAAGCTACACCATTATATCAATGTTAGTAAGCTAATTTTAATCAATTTAGGAAACAAAGATTATACATCTTTTTAAAAAAGGTAAGAAATTATTAATCCTAAAAATAAACAATTGGTAGGGTAAAAGTGATTGGGAGAAATAAGGAAGGGTATTTGGCTTATTATATTCATGAGGTTATTTATACCTCATCACTCTCCCCCTCCTAGGCTTGAGCAGGTCCTCCTGCTCTCTATTGTGCCCTCTGCCTTTCCATTTCCCTGTTTCTGTTTAACTCATCATACTTGGCACTAAGGTTATATGGGTCTTCTACTTCTATGTCCCAATAATCAAGATTTTTAAGGAAACCCTCGTTGAATTTAGCCCTTACTTTCCATGAATGTAAGCTCTTAGGATTTTGTTCTGTAGTGACAAGTACTGGAGGCAGTGGCTGAAGAAGTAGTGGAGGTCTATACCTCATCCCTATCCATTCAGTTTTAAGCTACTGCAGTATATCTGTCAATGTCTCAGCCCTTTTGTAGGACCACTTAATATTGGTAGGTGAAATCACCTCCATCCTTTTAAGGTACATAGGAAGATCATCTCTTCACAGGCACTTCGTGCTTTTCTATCAATTATGGCCCTTGAACTTTGAAATGCTCAAAAAATATCTTAAAAAAATATCTGAAGATTATCATTATACTTACTCCTCATAGCTTCATGGATCCTAATGCTTTGGAATTGAGCTTTAAAGGCAGAGGTTTTTCTATTAGGGTATCTCAATTGTAGTCCCATAGTCTTTCTTCCTGCAAATACTCTTTAGTCCTTTCCTACCACTGAATTTGATTTTGCATGGTGGACATGATTGCTCTAGGATGAACTTCACTGACAAAAAGATTAACAAAGAAATTAGTATGCCTTACCAAAAACAAATTGTGTATACAAACAATTCACACAATAAATTTTGTTGAGAAAGTGTTGCTTCTTTAAATGCTTTTAAAAATTCCACATCATCCGGATCATGTGGCAGATTGTAGGAAATTCTCAATAATTTCAATCTTAATAATTGCTCATTCAAAAACATAGAATACAATTTGGATGGTTTCCTGCAGGCTAATAATAATTCCCCAATTTGGCATGCATCTGTCTTAGCCTGATAAAGTCTGTCATATGATTCTTTTAATAAAACTATTTACTTTTTCAGTCTAGCATTCTCTATCCCTTCCCGTCTTAGAAAATAACACCTTTCCATCCATGTAACCAAAAATGGAGGTATATGAACCTGAAACCACTATGTTTCAATTGGTTCAGTCTATATTCCTTTTGACTCCATTGTTGGTTTAACATTAATTTCCTACAAATTTTGCTCTAACTCTACAATTTTTCTCAAGGATCATTGAGCTCGGATTTTTTTTTTCCTGTTCTTTTACTTAAGTTGTGATTGATTGCATCAAATTACCAGTTAAAATTTTAATTTGTTTGTCTTTTTCAGAGAAATTTTTCAAATACCGTTTACCTTCCTCATTCCATTGTTGCACCTGAAATTGCAATTCTTCAATAATTTTATCTTTTTATTCTATTTGAATCTTAAAGTTTGCATTTTCCTGATCTCTTTTCTTCAAAACAGTAGTGTGTACATCTATTTCCTCCTGTTGCTGATTGATTTGTTCTTCATTTTTCTGCAACTTACATTTTAACTGAATAATTTTTGCTTTTAACTCCTCTAACTTTGTTTCTTTCTGATCAAAATTTTCAACCTCTATATTGATAGAAAAATGAAAATTAGGAATTTCTACATCATTTCTAGTTATATTCTCTTCATCATGTTCCTCAATGGACCTTGCTCAGTGACATTGGTAACTAGGGGAGATAACAGTTATGTAGATTCATCCTCAACACCCAAATAGTGTGGTGATTGTTAACCTATTTCTTCTTATTCTGATTGATGTGGTACATCCTCTCTCTCAGCCTCAGGGGATTCACCAATTTATTTTTCACTTTCTTTTGCTGCTTCTTCACAAGGATGAACCTCATTTTCTAATGATTGGGCTTCAATATTATGTAGTTGTCGGTCACACCTTTTCTTTTTAGGGGCATTCAATTGTTCACAAGCTACTACACCACTAATTTCAATAGACAATCGCTTAGTTCTCCTTAAAGGAGGAGATTTTTGTGATGTTATTAGAGATCTCTTTTTCTTCTTGCAAGGAGGAGTATCCTCATCTCCTGAATTTATTATGTTTACATTTTCTTGATTGTTAGGGGATTCTGAAATGTTGGGTGAAATTTCTAGCACTTCGTTGTCAAGAGTCATTGTGGCATGTTGGGGTTGAGAAGCATCTTGAGGCTCGAGGGAAAGCTGTTCCAAATTTTGAGTTGCCCGCCCAAATGACTCACCTTCTTAAAAGTGTTTTATGGGCTTTGGGTTAAATTTTTGAAGAAGTTTTTGCCACTTTCTTTCTATTTTTCTTCAAAAATGATATTTATAGATTAAGTGGATGAGGCCATGATGTTTTAGCGGCCCTGAACCAATTTTGAATCTTTATATCATGTTAATAACAGAATCACAAAGAAATACATGCATATTAACCCTAAGTACAAGGTTTCCAACGCCATGGCGCAAATGTATGAGTAGCTAGAAAGGTGGACCTACAATTACTACACATTGTCCCTCATAGGTGAAATAATTAATAATCCAAGCCACTGTTGTTCTCCATGGCTCCAGAATTGACATTCTTTGAAAGCCCTTGTTTTGCCCCTGGGTATTTACAATTAACAAAGGTTGAGGTTCCCCCTTCCCTACTAAAAATCTCTACCATTTTCTGATAGGAAATATTGGTGGTTTCTGACAAAATTATACCCTCATTTTGAATACCAGATAAACGGGAAATGACTCGAGAGCTTACCTTGAATTTCCTTCCCTGCACGATTGACTAACCATCTGAAAAATTCTCTACAAATTCTTTCACCAACTACTTATTGTGTCCTTCAAATTTCTTCATTAACTCTAGCCACCCAACCCTCTGAAACAGTTCCAAAATATTACTTAGTGCTAATAACTTGTCTGCGGAAGTTGGCTCATATTTTCACTTAGCTCCAAAAAGTGACAGACTATCGTTAGGTCCTATGGCTTTAGTTGAAAATGCATCAATTATATCGACTGGGTAGTGTTTGAAGGTTGTATGTGTGAACATTTAAATAAAACTTGATTGATATTATGCATATGATTCTGATAAATTAACCCCATTTCTTCCTAAATCACCCTGAACTAACCAATTAATTAAATAATCGACATTATTTAGTTAAAATCAACAAATTCAACTATTAATCAAGTAATTAATTTTATTAGATTAATTCACCCTTCTTCTAACTAATGTTCATCATATTTAATTAAATACCCCTAAATCTTCTCATTTGATTAAAACAATCAAATCAAATGTCACAATCCCCTAATCCATTGCAATTAATTAATTCTGAATTAATTAATCCTAAATCACTTTCTAATCATCATTAATGAATCCTCCAGCTTTTAACTCCTCAAGAGTTAAATCAACCCATAGTCAACTAATCAAGTTGCACATGAAAATAATTTCTATTAATTATCTAATTCCTCTATTTTATCCTCACAAAGGCATATTCCAATGAATATTCCTCCCAACCACCTCCTCATTCAATTTCCCTCCAAAGGTTTCAAAAACCTATCACATCCTCAATAACTTCTCTTACATTTTCAATAACTCCTCTTAATCTTGTCACATCTCCAACCACATTCAATAAATTCTTCTTACAACCTTTCAAATCCTCAACCATTCTCATTTATTCCTCTTACATCCCCCTTTCCTCAACACATTTTCCAAAATGTGCTCCACCTTTATCCATTGTGACCTCCCATTTTATCCCACATTCACCAATTTCTCTCATTTCTCAACCCTTGAGTTCTATAAATAGAAGCATTCTCTTCACAATATGGATCCACAACTTGAAGCAATATTACTATAGCCATTTTCATTGTTAGCAATCACCATTTTCATCACTTTTGAGCTTATTTTCATCACTTAGCATCAATTTCATATTTAGAATCATATACAACATTGGAGTTTATCATTGGGATTGGGAAAGGGCTTCTTTCCACATCAAAGGAGCATCAATCGCCCTATGGGATGAAGGTTTGATTGATTTAGATGAGTTTGCATGCTTTTTGTGTTGTTATTTCATGTTTTCATCATGTTTTATTGTCTTTCTTGATTGAGAATCTCATAAGGAGCATTTTGTTTGGTTTTCTAACATGATTAACACTTGTTTGTTGTCTCTTGTTAGTTAATTGTAGATTAGACACTCATAGTATACAATAGGGGACATCTTGGCTAACTCGGATTTTTTGTATCTTCGAAATAGTTGTAAACAAAAGTTATACTAGAAAGTGTAAATTTGTTTAAGCTAGAAAGCATGAAATTGTTAAGCTAGAAAACATAAGATGATTAAACTAGAAAGCATATAAATTACCTAAGAAGGAACACTTGCAGTAAAACTATAAAACTAAAATGAAAACAACTAACAACTAACAACTAACTGTTAACAAAAAGTAAACTTAACAACCTATAACTAACAACCAGAGTGGGTGCTCTAGAATTTCAAATAAACAGAACTAAAAGATTGTAAACTTGAACTACAACCCACAGGAATAGTTGAAAGAGCTCGCCACATACAAATAACATTCATCCACATTTATCATGTACATAATAAAAGTAACAAAATTGAAAATGAAAATACTTCTCTATCTTATGAGATTCCCTCGAGTGACCAGCTCTCAGGTATGCCTATGATTAATTCAGATCACGTGAACTTTGGTATCTTCAAAATGAATCCATCCATGATAATTCCATTACACAAAACTAGTAACTCATAATAAGACTGACAAAGCTTATTTTATTCATATTAGAAAAAAAAAAGTGTAACAGAGAGACATAGTTCAAAGCATATTATAGTAGCATAACGATATCTAGTATGCATTGTTTCTAGCATTTACATATATATACTAAACTACTAACAAAATCATAAATTTCAAATGGTGGAAGATCACCATTGAAAAATCCTTCTTACAGAATTTCAACTAACCAACTGACTGAGGTCCATAACATAAAACATATTAAAGGCTTGATGTAGAGACATAAAGTTTTTTAAACATAAAGCATTAAAAGACTTGTTCCACAATGCACTCCAAAATTTTTGGTGCCTAGACTTTTGATGCTTTATCTTCAACTGGTTGAATTCCACTCGGCTATGCATAATGACTTATACAATGACTGAAAGCTACACCATTATATCAACATTAGTCAGCTAATTTCAATCGATTTAAAAAATAAAGTTTATACATCTTTTTACAAAAAGTAAGCAATTATTAATCCTAAAAATAAACAATTTGTAAGGCCACATAACCCACTACTCATAATAGATATGGGGACCTTCTAGTATGAGAAATAAATGTACCTGTTGAACATATAATCATAAATTCTTGGTACAAATGAGTATAGCTATGTGTGTCTTACTTCCTATTTTTGACTAGTAATGTTGCCATAGTACATTATAAGGAATTGATATAGGATTGAGTTGTGATTTGATTTGATGATACCTTCAATTTTTCATGCTAAGAGGGAATTATTTAAATTATTAATGGAATTGACTTTGCATAATAATGTTGGTTATCAAAATGATACACCTTTGACATATTGGTTATTAGCTAGTAGTGCTAGTTGTTTATGTTCTTATGAAGAAGCTAATGAATTCTAGTTCCCATGAATACAAATGTGTGACACCCTAGTTGGTAGATTTAAACAATAAATCCTTCATTCATACCATATCATATATCATCTTAGGGTTTGACATGCGTCTTTATAAGTTGTTTTTCTATTGGTCCTAGATTATGTTTACTATTGTAAACGAGATGTGTTTGTGTAAGTTCGTGTTGCTTGTTATGTTACTATGTTATACTAATGAATATGGGTGAGTGTGTAGGGGAATTGCAGTGTGATACTAATGCTTATTGCTTAACCTTCTGGCATTGTTGTGCAAGTGTGTCAAGCAAGTACTTTTCTTACTTGGTTATATTTTATTATTGCAGAGTTATAGATGTTGGTAATAGAAACAAAGTGATATTTTCAATTAGTTGTAATCCATATTATGAATTAGGATTTACTAATTGAATAATGTTTGAGGACAGTAAATGCAAGATATGGGGAACTCAACCCTAGATAAGAAGATAGTGTATGAAACTATTGTAGAGACTAAATAAGATCTATCTTGAAAAAAAATATAAATAGAAAATGTTTATTTTAACAACACCATAGATCAAGAATAATCTACTAAGTTTATAGGTGATTAAATATTTATCTCTATATCATTTGTAGAAATATGGATTTTATATCTTGTTACATATCCAATTTGGTACAATGCATAATCCTTAATCCTGAATTTATCTAATTATTGATGAATATATTTAAAGTGATAGTAGATCAACTATAGAGAGTTTTGGGTGGGTAGACTATTAGAAAAAAAATAGCTTTAGAGTCATGCCAATGGTAAAATATAATAAACAAAGGATTCAAGTATTATAGAATAACTATGCAAATTCAAATTCATTATATATGCTCCAATTATGTTTAGAACTCCAACATTGCTCTTCTTTAAATACAAATAATATTGAAACGATTCTTGTGGATTGGTGTATGAATGTATTTGAATTATTTAAAATCTAAGGATGCATAAATAAATAATAAAAGAACATGTTTAGTTTACCCATAGAAGCTAGTTAAAATGGGTAAGAATATTAAAAATAAAATTTGAATAATTAAATTTTAGTTATTATATCCATGGGTGCAAGCTTGATTACATAATCCTATTAATATTTGGATTGACTCTTGATAACACTAACATTGCTCCTTATATTAATATTGATATTATTGTTAAAACCATAGAACTCCTTTTTGTATTATCGCTCTCCCACATAAATATGAGTATTAGCATAATTAACCCTCCTTGTGTACAGATTTAATTTGTTGAATCTTCTCACATAAACTATGTCTATTGATAATTTCTACCAATATTAGAATCTAACGCATGCTTTAATTGCATTTACAAAAATAAAATAAAATCATCCAATATAATATATAATCAATCTTCTCTAAAATGTGATATGACATCTTAACAAGATAATACATATACGATACAATCAATAATTAAAATCTTTCCACAATAAAATTTTATCCTACACATGCCAACTAATCTTCCTACTCTAGAACTATATCTTCCACCAACATGTCTCCATAATTAAATTTAATGTGTCAAATCAATCCAACACGGTGTCTTTCCATTTATTAAAATATCTAAAAATCCATCTAGAACTATATATTTAGCTTGTCAAATCTTTCTGTGTTGGAACATTGTTCGTGGGTGACGTCTATCAATATTTACATTTTATTCCCATTTCGCAAGCCTGTAACGAAAGAGTTGGAAAGTGTTTCTATAGGTGGCATTCCTTGAGACCACGTGTCTGGGAGGAATTTTGTCAAACAGATCACGTGCCTTTTTGCATGCATCCACATTTTGTGTGCAAACCTACCAAGGCAACTACAACTACAACGGGACAACATTCTAGGTTACACGGGATTTCATTCGGTGACTCGGCTCCATGACACTATTTTGTTATGGCGAAGGAAGGTTAGTCTGCCTTACCCCTGCCAATTGCATTTGATTAAAATTTTCTAAAAATCCTTTTCAATGCCCGCTAAGGGACCTGGTTGAGTTAATCCGACTGAAATTTTTATAGAAGAGGTCAAATGGGAGAAACTTGATGAAGGGTGGTGGAAGGAAAATTTTGATGGAGTGTCAAAAGGAAATTCAGGTCCATCCGGAGCTGGTGGTATTGTTTGTGACTAGAATGGGAATGTGTTGGCCTTAGGAGCAATGAGATTGAAGGAGGGAACCAATAATGAAGCAGAAGCAGCAACAACCTTAATGGCAATTAAGATGGCCAAAAAATTAGGTGGATCAAAGATACATCTGGAGGGTGATTCTTTAATAATAATTCAGGCAATTATAAAAGGTGGTATTGATGCTTGGCATCTGCAGGGAGTGATAAGGAAAATTACTAAAGAATTAATCCTCTTTGAGGATTTTAAGGTTAGTCATATAAGGAGGTACGGGAATGTGGAGGCAAATATACTCTCAAAATGGGCACTAACTTTGGCAGAGGTGGATGCTTTTAGTTTTGATGAATTTAGTAGCTTAAATTTGGAGGAATCGCCAAAGTTGCAATAAATGCACAATGAAATGTAATTTTTTATTAGAAAACAAAGGAGATGAGGAAGTTCCCATAAGTAGGG
>VDFB02270651.1:329815184-329854095 GCA_007258455.2 Sequoia sempervirens
GTGGTGTTGCAATCGTGGTTTGGATGGATGGGTTGGTTTGGATGGATGGGTTGGTTTGCGCATTGTTCAATGGTATCGGTATGTTGTGGTGAGCGAAGTAGGCTTCTACTTGCTTTTGGATGAACAATTTTTGTTGTTATTTGCCCTCTTGTTGTTGTTGGCTAGGATTTTTGCTTGTTGTTGCACTTGTTGTTGTTCCACAACAATGCTTGTTGTTCTGCTTGCTGTTGCGCTTGTTGTTGTTCTAACAACGCTTGTTGTTCTGCTTGTTCTTGTTCCCACAACGCTTGTTGTTGGGCTTGTTGTTGGGCTGCCAATTCTGCTGCTTCTTGTTGCTCTTGGTATTGCTTTAGTGCTTGTTGGTACGCTTGCCATTGCGCTGCTTGTGCAACAAGTTGTGCTTGTGCTTGAGCTTGTACGGTTTGTTGTTGCAATAATAGTTGTGCTTGAGCGATTCTTTGTGCTTGCAATGTTTGTGCAGCTTGGGTGGCTTGAGTGGCTTCTTGTTGTTGTTGTTGTTGTAATAATGCTTGAGCTTGTTGTGCCAGTTGTGCTTGTAATGCAGCTTGTGCAGTTTTGGCAGCTTGCGCAGCTTGAGCAGCTTGTTGCACAGCTTTTTGTTTTTGCACTTGTTGATAGCCTCTTTGGAAAGCAGCTTGCAATGTTGCATCGAATTGGTTTGATGTGGTGAATGTTGGTGGTGGTGGGGGTGGTGGTGGATTTGGAATGGCGTTTGTGGTAGTGGTGAATGATGATGTTGTGTTGATTATTTGGTTGGTGGATGGTGTTGTCATGTTGATTGCATGATTGGTGGATGGTGTTGTTGATGTGGTAAGTGGCATCATTGATCTGATTGGCCCTTGAGAGACCATGCTTTGCAATGTTGTGGGGGTGTTTGATGATGTTGCCATTGCTTGCATGTTTGTCATTTGTGATGTCAACAATAATTTTTGAGCGTTTGGCAAGATGTTTTGATTGATGGTTGGGATAGCGGTTTGATTGATACTTGGTAGGGGAGGCAACCCCAAGCCAAGGAGTGACGTGGATGATAATGGTAGTGGTGGGATAGGTGGAAATGTGAGGGGGGTGAATCCTTGCGAAAGTGTTGTGGTATTGAATATGCCCCCTGGTCTGAACATGTCTCCTTCCTCTTGCGAATTTGTGAGAAGAGGTGTTTGTGGTGCTCCGTGAAAAGATGTTGATGATAGGTCGTAATGTGAAGTGAGAGGAACATTTTGGTGTAATGGATTATGGAGAGGATGTTTTGTTCCACTGTGGTGTTTGCGTCCAAGTTTTGGTTATTTACAAGGGGATGTGATTGAAGTTCATTGAGGAATGTGTTTCCCTTGTTAACGTTGGGTTGAGTTGGAGCAATCGATGTCGTAATTTTTGGAATATTTTGCGTGACATTTTGGGATGGAGGTGTAGATGAAATGGGGATGGTGGATGAGATTGGTGGAAAAGATGTCTCTACTATAGTGGTCACATCAAAATCTGAAGGCAACTTGGCCCCTTGTTTTGCTAGTTCAAGCATGTACAACAAAGGGTTAAGTCTCATCATGATGTTGATGATTCTATGGTTGTCCGGATTTTGGAGTATTTCGGCTATTTCTTCACGAGACATTCCAAAGGTGAGGTCCTCCCCTTGACTTTCTTCTTGTGGTTTTTGTGATGATGAGGGGACCAATGGATTGCTTGATTCTGCAAGATTCATTTCTGCGTTTGTTTGGCTAAGGTCACTTGAAGCGGGAGTTTCTTTGTGGGCTTCCATACTCTTCTTGTATTGAGATCTCGTTAGAACCATAAAACAAAGATCAATCTTCAGAAATATGGGAGATGAATCTCTTGATTCCTTGGATTTAATCTCTATTTTATGTCCCAAAGTGAAAGTTTTTAGGATGCCTTTTAGGATCAAACGTGATGATGATATGATGGTGATGTTTAAATATGGATGTTATGGAGGTTTTTGGCTTTTGATAAATCTTGAATGAAATGCTAGGACTTTGGATTTTTGATTGGTTTGATTTTTTGGATTTTGAGATTTTGTCCTTGATCTTGATTTGGATTTTGATTTTGGATTTTGAACAAAAAGACCCTAAGATGTTTGATAATGATCTAAAGGATAGTTGTGTTCAAAAGGATGATGATTTGGATATGTGTGAGGAGAAGGATGCATCTACCCACACCTACCAAACAAAATGATTGTTTCACTAAGTATATGGAGAAGGATTCATCTACATACACTAAGCTAGACAAGATGATTTGGATGACTTTGACTAAGGATATGCAAAAGGATGCATTTACACATTCCTAGCCAAAGGTGTTTTGATAAATGTTTTCAAGGACTTGGTCTCAATGATTTTGGTGTTTGCTTGAGTTTGTCATAAAGCCTAGCACTTCAAGGATGATTTCAAGGTTTTTATCAAAAGATGATTTGTGAGGTGGATTTTGATGTTTTGAAAGATGGATGAAAGAGGTTTGATTTGTTTTGATCCCTAGATGAACCTAAAAAAAACCACTTTGTATTTTCCAAGACCTAGGTATTGAAGAGCATGCATATGCTTCCTAAAGACCCTTGTTAACCAAGGAATGGTTTGAACATTTTGGATTTCCAATCAATGATTTGTGCTTTTGGGATTTGGAGTCTTCAACACACATGAAAGTTCATTTTGCTTACTCTTTGCTTAATGGATTTATTTTACCACAAACACTCTCTTTGATTAAAGTTTCAAACTAATATGTACCAATGTCTTAATTTCCTTAAACCCCACAAGATATTTTATGTGGAAATTCAATGAACTTAAGGCAAGGGTTTTCCTATTGTTTACTCAAGAAGACAAATTGAGGTATATTCCAATGCTTAGGAACCTCTAAGGACTTGGATCCCAAGGGAAAGCAATAGCATGTGGATTGAGTCAATCATATTTGTCTTCAAGAGGGTTTGAAATTTTGAGAATCATGTTGAATGTTTGTTTGCAAAATGTTTTCGAATACACACTTTGTTTTCAAACAAAGAATAATTACAAGCCCTATGGATGTGTAAGACAATATTTGTTGGATTCCCACTTGGACAAGTCCAGCTATGCTTATCTCTAGCGGATGGTTAGATGCTTGACCCCTCCCCCCACATTAGCGTCAATGGGCAGCCAAGCATCAACACCCATGAAACTCCATGGCATGCTTTCCATCTCTACTAGAAGGCCGAAGAGTGTGGGGTGGCTTGAACAACCGTTCTTGCACCAACAAATAGATTAAGGATTTTGGAAAATTCTAGCACATGGGTTCTAGTCGGACTTTCCGTTCGTGGAGATTGACCCATACGGCAAGAGTCCCCTTTCGGATCCATCTTGCCGAGCCAACCGGCTGATTATGGCGTTTAACCAAAACCCTCATTTATATCCCGGTTGGAAATACTCTTGGCTTTAGAGTGTTACGGTTGAGTCGTCGCTTGGTGAGTACTTTTTCCCCAAGGCAGGCCCTCTAAGATAAACAAAAGCGAGCAAAGACACAATCTGTAACTCGATCGATCTTTGATGGCACAAAGAAAGAGAATCTACGCGAAAATGCCCCTACTCACACTCGCACAAGATGTTCAATTTTTAAGCCCAAAATGAAGTGTTTCAAAGCAATAAAATGTATTTTGAGTGTTTCTCTTGCACCCTAGATCGCATGAAGCGCAAGGGGAGAGAATACATACTCAAAAGACAATCACACAATCCAAACACTTGTTCGTTTTATACCCTTCAAAGCAATTGTGAATTCGTTTTAAGCACCAAATGAAATATGAAGATTGCTTGTTCAATTTTTTAACCCAAAACGAACTCTAGTAAGTTTTTCCTAAGATTCGTTTTAAGCCCTTTGCAATGAAAAACAAATTGTTCATTTTAGCCCCAAATGAAAACTAGTGTTCTAAAACGAAAAGAAAAACAATTTTGTGAAGTAGTGTTGATCAACACTTAAAGTGTTAAAAAACACATTGTATTTTCAAAAAAAATCATCCTCCTTTCGTCTTCGTTTGCTAGCCTCCTCCTTGTTTGAATTTTTGCATTCCTTGTACCTTTTTCCTTTCACTTGTACCTATTAATCAAAAGACACTTATGTGAGGATCAAAATATTGAGCTCATTGGAATCATTAATTTCACATAATGGCATAATCTTAAATGAAAGGACAAAAAGATGGTTCATAAGGGGATCATCCTTTGATATTGGCTTTATTTGAAGAGATATTACACTTGCTAAATCAATTAAAAAAGCATCCCCATAATTTTGCAAAGAATGTGACAATCATATGTGATAATTATCGTAAATGTGGGTTATCAACTTCCTTAAAGCACCTTCATGACTGCAATTCATGGGTTTAAAAGATATTTTTGATAAAGAGGTATGCCTAAAATACTGCCATTCAGGACTGTTCTCCTAGACAACATTATCAAGATCTTTCAAACTCAAAGCTTTACTTCACATTGCACAAGTGTTTTGATAAATGATCATATTTATGTATAAAACAAAGCATTATATGAGTTGTACTGCTGTGCGTTTATGCTAGTAGTGAGTCAATAACAAGAATAAAAATAGATGCTTCTATATGGAGACTCACTTTCCATCAACCATTTCCACTTTAATGCATTAAATAAGTTTTAAACAGAAGAGGTTTTAGGTTTGAATCTAATGCATTAATTTCTTCGAGATGAAGCGCACCTAAACAAGATTTCATCACGGCCAGCAAAGATTTGTATGATGTTTTGAAAAGAAAGCAACCGTGATAGTGACAGTAATGACAGCATGAATAAAGTCTAATAGACAGCATGAATAAAGGCGTAATGACATGTTCAGACCTATGTTCTAGTGCCAGTAATGTACCTATTTCCTGCATTAATTCTCCCTGACATGTACGAATAGGTATTTGTTGAAAACACATTCTACTTTAATTCAAATATCAAACAGCGACCAACAATTTCATATCTGAATGATGGCGCACAGCTACTTGACAAGGAACAGATCCGCACAAGATATGACAGGGACAGATAATTCAGATAATGAAACCGCGCCCAAACCTCTTCTTCTTTTGATTTAAAAAACATTTAGAACCAAATGAATTCGTAGAGAAAAGAACTTTGAAGAAACGCACTTGGTAGGCGTAAAAAGAATTCCACAACCTAAGCTAGCATCCTTCCAACCCGTGACCAAAATGGAGACATAGAGAAGGCGCGGGATTTACTTTCGAGCAAACATTCTTGACAGGTATGAAAGCAAAGACTAGCGAATAAATGCTTGATGCAATTTAGCAGTTGTACTAACTCGCTTGACAGAATGCCTTACAGAAATGTATTCGTTTGAAATGCAGAGATTATAGTTTGGATGCACCAATGGATCTATTTAAGCTTAACCACCAACTCTTTCCCAGACATAACAAGTCCACGCACATAACTTCCTGCATACGTTAGAGGATACAAAAAGAAACTAATTGGAAACAAATCACGTGAAAAGGTTCAGCCAATTTGAGAGGACGCAAAAGACAACAGCACACTCGCAGCTTACAGAATACTGTAGATTTTGAAACAGAAAGTCACCTATTAACAATATCAATTATCAAATACATTGATGATCTGATTTTTTAGCAATACAATGAGAAATTTAATGTGTATCTTTTAATGCTCAGCAGCAAACACACAGTTCTCATGATGGTGTCATAGATACATAAAAAAAAATGCTTGATTCTCAAGACAGATGCATTTTGTGAGACAATGAATGAAATAAAAGAAAAGACTCAATAGTGTCATATGCAAAAGCCATTTCTCTCTTAAAAAGACGTTTCTTTATACTTGACAAAGCAATTCATACTATGACATGGAAAAGGACTGAAGCAGCTCATAAGACGATGTCTTCTTAAGCCGCACTATTGTTGTCTACAAGAACAATTACGTTCAGCAAGAGCCATGATTACTTATTACTTGACATCTCCTAGTCTATCATACAGTAATACTTTTAGAGACATAGGGTAGTAGTATGCAGGAGGTGTTTCTTCTTATTTTTCCACAGCCACTTCGATTTCACAGTCCCTATTTTCAATACTAGCGCAGCCAAGAGAATATTCAAAACAGAGTCTGATCATAGTTTGAGAAAGATATATGCAGATATTGATGGCATTCGGTTCCAATAGATATTGAGGGCAGTAGCAAGTCAGTTGCACAGGCAGTGGGATTTTATCATATCTATTATGTATAGATTTTGATATACGCATTCAATGGGTGATGTGCATCAAGATTAAACTATCATCACAAAAAGAAACATATGGTGATTGTATATCCCCAAAGACTTCCATACAAAATAGCAAGATGGAAATAGTATACCGCTTATTATAGAAACACATTCAAGCCAATGCAATTACAGATGTAAATCTGAATACCACAACCTTTGACTGATATAATTTTCTACTCTACCCCCATAATATTACCAAGAATAGTAAAAGTAGCTTTGACAGGGAAATCAAAACTAAATATAGCTTATGTAGATGGATAAAGGCCAAGGCCCTCCTTCTAGCGCCAAATGTGAGCATGCTTTTCAAAATCTGCAAACACTAATCTCAAACAAGGGTTAGTACCTACAAATCCTTCAAGAACACTCCTATGAAATACTTTGCAAATGTTATAAAATGCCACAAAAGATAAAGGAAAACCACAAACATAATGAAAACATTCAACAAATTACCTATTCCATAGTTGGATTGGTGCCACATGTGCTAGTGACCCTTTCCCAACCCTTGATCAAAGCTCAAAATGATAAAATGCAAATGGAGATGATGGAGTGAAATGAACAAGATCAAATCTCAAATGAAGAGAGTAACCTTGCATAAAATTGTGGATCCTTGAATGAGAATGAAGCCCCTATCTTATAGATTTTCAAAAATGCTAAGTGTTGAAGAGGGACCAATGTGGGATCAAAAACAAGCCAATGAGTTGAGGACACTTGTCATCATGTGATTAGTTGATGTATGTGCAAGATTTGGGAAGAGTGCCCAAGAGGGGGAAATTTTGAATTCAAATTTGTAATAAATTTTGAGAGGGGGACAAGAAAGAAACAACAATAAATGCCCTGTTTGACTTGTCATGTTGAGAGAAAATGAGGTTTTAATAAATCAATAAAATTGATTTATTGTGCAAGTGGTTAGATCTAGATAATGCAAGTGGGATGGGATTAACATTAGATTAGGATTAGATGATGATTATGCTGATTAATGCTGATTAGATGATTTGACTTTCAAGACTTTGATAATTGATTTATTTAAATCAGAAAATGATGGAATATGATTTAGGATTTGATTTTAAATGAAGTCCGATTTATTTAATTTAAATGGATGATGCAAGATGAAGGTTGAATGATAATGTTTATTTGATAAATGAGATTATTTAATGAATGGTTTAAAGTGATGAATTTGCCTAATGTGAGACCTAATTTGACTGAATCCGATCGAATGCATAATGTGAATTTTGCATGTCTACAGAATGTAGATTGAAATAGGTTTTTTTTTTAAAACTTTGTTTTAATTTCTAGGAAATCAATCTCCACCTCAAAATATTGACAATTCACAATCACCCCCTCACGAAGATCCTCCCAAACAAGAACAACCTCAAACACCTTTGTTAGTTCATAGGCATCCACAAGGAACCCAAGAAAATATCTTAAATCAAATTGAAAACAACAAAAGAGAGATTGGACAATTGATTGGAAGATTAACTGAGCATGTTGAAACCCATCCTTATAGGAGAGGGATTGTTGAATCACTAAAGTCAATTGTATCACATATAGGAGAAGTGAGTGAGAAAATAAATTTTTGGTCAAATAAGAGGATTGGATTAAAAAAAATTATGCTAGTGGTCTTTCATATACATATGTGAAAAAAGAAAAAATTAGCAAAGCCGAATTATGTGCCTTATTTACAGACTCGAGAACCAACACACTTTTATCACATGCATCCAGAAGATTCCCCATCCATTGATTCCACCATGAATTAATAAAAAATAAGTTTTGGGAACGGTGTTCGATGGGTTTTGACCAACCTCCATGCAATAACCATGAGGTACCAAAATATTTTTTGAGGAAGCTCTATTGTGAGTTTTTCCTCAATAAAGTGCCAAATTATTTTGACATTTTAGACTTTCAGGGTAGAGGTAGGGGCTCCACACATGATAGACCAGGTGCACAACATAATCCACATTTGGCACTGAGACCCTTGGCCAAACCCATGGTGGAGCATGTCACCATTCCTTCCATCATGAAGGACAGTGTCAAGGTGGACATGGTAAAGTCGATTAGCTCTCACTCAGGCCAATGTACAGTGTGTGAGGCCTCTACTAGAACCTTTTGTGGATGATATTTCAAGGCCCAAAGTTCCACCCCACCATTGTCACTCTTGTGATGCTATTTGCACGTATGATTATCAGAGTGCTTAGGATGTAGCTACATATCCTACATTAGCTACAGAGCATATGGTTATGACATATGCATTGCTAAATGAAACATTTAACATTGATAATCAGGTAAAATTCAACAAGTTCATTTCATTTATTTTATTAAATTCTATTTTGAAATGTAAGAATAACTAAATTAGTAGAATCAATATGATGAAAATTTAGGGTTGGAGTGTTCACAATACGTGCACAATTCCTATAGAGCCTTATTTATTTTCGACATCAAGTCCACAAGTATGCAACTAGTATTAAAGAAATAATTATTTCATGTGAGCAGTTGAATGTTATTTGAATGATTGTCTCATAACACGCTTTAGATTTCAAAAAATTTGTTGGTAGACCTTCAACCTCCACACCTCACTATTCATGTCACCAAAAAACTTTCACTCAGGTAACCTTTATTCATTAATGGTGTTGTAAAACAATATTAGCTAGTTTTGGTAATTTTGCATGTACAAATCTAAAAAAATGATGAGAAACACAAACATTGGAGGAACGTGAAGTGGAGAATGAATGAGACTAATTTGTGCAATTAGGAAATTGAAAACTTGGAGTCGAAATTATGTCTTATTTTCCATCTCAATTTTATATTATATAGTTTGATAACTTTTCAATGATTATTAAATTTCTCTCATAAGAAGTATAGTTCAAGGTTCGAAGATATTTTGTTGGTAGCATGCCCATAGAACCATAAAATTATTTTCTCTATGTGTAATGCATATTCTCTTTGGTGTCAATTCTCATATTATAGCCTCAAAAAAAATATTAATAGTTTAGGTTATAATTGATTATTTACTACTTATAGCTCGTCGATAAATAAGTCAAATAACATGCTTTATTCTCAAATGGCTATTGTTATCACCTTTCCTAGTATTCACTAGTACTATGTGCCCATTATTCCACTAATCCCTTGTCATATCCCTTGGTTTCCCTATGACCACTAGCTCTACTCACTTGCCTTTAACAATATGTTATGGACACATGCTAATTTTTATGATGGTAGATCATAGTGGGAAATCATCTCTCACATAGTTTCTTTCATGCTCATTTTTAGGCTACCTCATCCCTTCAACCAAGTTAACTCTTACCTTCCACCATCCATAACCTATCACTTGTATCATCCTCCTCACCACACATTTTAACCAAAAATGAATAGTATATGGCATTTGATGTGAATTGACTATGTTGTAAGGAATCTACCATGATGTCTTATTTTCCATATCTATTAGAGGATGTATTGCTTGGTTGGTCTTGTGAGATCCTAAATATATTTACCATTCAATGTCCATCACATTATTTTATTCCTATCATCACTCATATTTTAAACATTTTATATCATATATCCCAATCTTCAACACCTTATATATTATACCACCTTCCTCCATATTTCATCTTATACACATATCCTTACAAGAAACCTTTCCTTTTTCTCATTATTGACCAAATATCTTATACATTATTACTACACACCTCAAGTTCCCACTTCATGTCCTATATTCAAACCTTAGACACCACCTAATTCACCTTATGTTCTAATATTCACTCCTAATCACATCCCATTAACCTCTAATATTTCACCTTATGTTTTATTATCCCATCCTAGCTCATCCAATAAATCTCCACTAGTCCATTCTATGTTCCATTATCCCCTCTTGATTGTGTCCCATTATCTTCTCCTAATTCACCCTATGCTCCTTTATTCTTTCCTAATCCCATCCCATTAACATTCAATAGTTCACCCTATTTTGCATGATCCCCTCTTAGCCCATCCCACTAATATCTACTAATCCATCCTATGTTTTGTTATCCCCTTCTACTCCCATCTTATTGTACCTGAGCTATTATTTTACCCTATGTTCCATCATCCCCTCTTGGTCTTGTCCCTTTATCTATTCTATGTTATACCATATTTATCCATGTTTCATTATATATAGATAATCTTACAAGAAACCTTTCCTTCCATTCATTATTGGCCAAAACCCTAGACACACCTCAAGTATTATAGTCAACCCTAGACACCTCCTAATTCACCCTATGTTCCATTATTCCCTCCTAATCCCACCCCATTAACCTCTAATACTTCATGCTATATTTTTTTATCCCCTCCTAGCCCATCCCATTAATCTCTACTAGCCCATCTTATGTTTCATTATCCTCTTCTATTCCCATCCCATTAACCTTTTTTATTTCACTCTATGTTCCATTATCCACTCTTAGTATTGTACCATTAGCTTCCCCTAATTCACCCCATTTTACTTTATTCCCTCCTAATCCCAACCCATTAACATCTAATAGTTTACCATATGTTCTACGATCCCCTCTTGGACCATCCCACTAATCTCTACTAGTCCATTCTATGTTCCATTATCCCCTTCAAATCCCATCCCATTGTACCCTCTATTATTTCACCATATGTTCCATTATCCCCTCTTGGTCTTGTCTCTTTATCCCTTCTATGCTATACCACCTTCATCCAAATTTTATTCTATACACATACTATTACAAGAAATATTTCCTTCCACTCATCATTGGCCAACTCTCTTCTCTAGTATTGTTGCACACCTCAACAACCAACTTCATGTGCTACAGTCAAACCCTAGATACATCATAATTCATCCTATGTTCCATTATCCCCTCTTGGTCTTGTTCCATTTTCCCCTCCTAGGCTCATCCCATTATCCCCTCCTCATTCACCCTATACCATATTCACCCTATGCACTCATCTATATATTCATAATTGTTGACATCATCTCCCTTAAAAGCTAGGTGGATACTTACATCCACTATTTCATATTTCTAGACAAGTAGAATATGATTATCCATCCTGAGTACTATTCCAACAACCAATATTATTGATCTTGCATGATGATGCATGATTTGGACTATTCCTATGATCAAGAATAATGAGTTCACTTGAATTTTACAAATATAGCTTATCACTATCATACTTATGCTATCATGGTGACTACAACCTTTTTTTGCATCTTACTCATGAGTTACCCTTATACATCTACCCCTTATGGTCATGATCACTTTCCTTGTATCCATTTTTTTGAAAATTGGGGTGTAAGGGTGCATGTTTATGTATATTGAGTTGGATGGCCTATATGAAGCATGATATTTGAAAGCATGTCTCAAATGAAACTTCAACCATGATATCCACACCAATACCTATATTAAAATTATGTTCAATAGAATTCATGTGTTTCATTATCCACTGAGAAAGTGGCCCACAATGGGATTCATACATGTGTATCAATGCTTTAAGGCAATCCTAATCATCATCATCCCCATATCATCACCATCCACCACCATTAATTTTATCCTCGCTTACTACTATAATTATAAGGATGTCATGCTTAGATGTCTCCTTGGCATTGGTGATATGCTTCCATCCTCCCTAGATTCATCCAATCCTAACCCATATCCTCTTGCTTATCCTTCCCCTTCCTTTGAAAACATAAACCAAGCCTTTAGCAAAAATTCCCCTCCAAATCCCTTTCAAGGTTCTCATCCTCATACTCAATTTACCAATCTATAGAAGCTTCCACCTCTTATTCCACTTATTCATATCCCACATCCTTAAAATCCACATCACCCCACTATTACCAAGCAAAGTCATCCACCCTGTCTCAGCATAATAGCATAGACAAGGTAATGAACTATTTGAAAAAATGCCTCAAAGAAATGTGGTCTTGTGGTGATGGAATTCCATGTCAAAAAAAAGATTCATGACATTCCATCACCATGAGACCATATTTCTTTGAGGTAGTTTTTCCAATAGTTCACTACCTTCACTATGCTACCACATGTTTCATACATGTCTACCAAAGAATTTTATCAAACAATTCACTTCCTTGTTGCTATGGATAAAATACTAAAATAGGTGCTTTCAAACAAGCTATGGATAGGGAAAATAGTAAGCATAGTAGTAAGAAATATATAGTTCAATAAGTACTCAAAATTTTGTTGATTATCTCAAACATTATAAGCCATGACCTACATCACTATTATAGTTTTTCATGATTGAATAATTTTTTGTTTTATTTTCAGATGTTGCAAGCAGAAAAACCTCCTGATGTTGATAGAGAAATGGAGCAAAATGAAAGTTACACCCCTTTGCAAATTTACACTACTTGCATTTGACCCTTTTTCCATCAACTAAAAATTGGACACCACGGGAAAATTCCTCTAAGATATAAATGAGATGGGTTATTGTATAAGGTCCCAATGTGATCACGTAGCCTCAAACAAAATATTTCTAAGCAACACGATGTTTGAGTAATTGTTCATCAAAGATTGTTTCATTTTTGTACTTTGAACTACTAAGAGATATCGTTGATGAAATGTAGCTCAGACTATTTTGGCATGTTTGGATGTGAAATAAGACCATGCCTAGCCTAAAATTACCCATCTAGATATGTTGAAACTATCAACTTGGTCGTATGAGTTGTAGAATGAAAGTTATACGCCTTTGCAACTTTACATTGCTTGTATTTGATACTTTTTCCATCAACTAAAAAGTGGACACCACAAGAAAACACCTCAAAGATATCAAAAATAGAGAGAGGTTTTTGTAGAGGTACCCAACATGATCCCATAGCCTTAGACATAATGTTTCCAAGCAACACGGTGTCCCAATAACTACTCGTCAAAGATTGTTTCCTTTTTGCACTTTGGACTCTTAAGGGATATCACTAGTGCAATGTAGCTCGAATTGTTTTTACATGTTTGGGTGTGAAAGAGGACCATTCTTAGCCTAAATTTACCCATCCAAACATGATGGAATTGTCGGTTTGGTTGTATGAGTTACAGAAAAAAAGTTACACCCCTTTACAACTTTACACTACTTGCATTTGACACCTTTTCCATCAACTGAAAAGTGGACACCACGAGAAAACACCTCAGAGATATTAAAAACTAAGAGAGGTTTTTTTATAGGGTCCCAACATGATCCCTTAGCCTTAAATAGAATGTTTCTAAGTGACACGGTGTCTGAGTAACTACTCATCAAATATTGCTTCATTTTTGCACTTTGGACTCTTAAGGGATATCATTGGTGCAATGTAGCTCAAACTATTTCGATGTGTTTGGGTGTGAAAGAGGACCATTACTAGCGTAGATGTACCCATATAGGTGTGTTGGAACTATCATTTTGGTCATACGAGTTGCAGAACAAAAGTTACACCCCTTTGCAACTTTACACTGCTTGCATTTGACACTTTTTCCATCAACTAAAAAGTGGACACCACGAGAAAATACCTTAGAGATATCATAAATTGAGAGAGGTTTCTGTAAAGGGGCCCAAAATGATCTCATAGCCTTAGAGGGAATATTTCTAAGTGACATGGTGTTTGAGTAATTTCTCCTCAAATATTGCTACCTTTTTCCACTTTTGACTTAAGGGATATCATCAGTGCAATGTATCTTTGAAAATTTCAGTGTGTTTAGGTGCATAAGAGGACCATTCCTATCCTAAACATACACATCTAGACGTGTTGGAATTGTCAGTTTGGTCTTACGAGTTACAGAACGAAAGTTACACCCCTTTGCAACTTTACAGTTCTTGCATTTGACACTTTTTCCATCAATTGAAAAGTGGACACCATGAGAAAACGCCTCAAAGATATCAAAAACACAGAGGGGTTATGTAGGGGGGCCCAATGTGATCTTGTAGCCTTAGAAATAATGTTTTAAAGTGACACAGTGTTTGAGTAACTACTAGTCAAAAATTTCTACCTTTTTGCACTTTGGACTCTAGAGGGATATCACCAATGCAATGTAGCTCAAACTATTTCAGCATGTTTGGGTGAAAAAAGAGGACCATTCCTAACCAAAACACACCAATAAAAATGTGTTGGAACTGTCGGTTTGGTAGTACAAGTTACAAACCAAAAGTTACACCCCTTTGCAACTTTACACTACTTGCATTTGGCACTTTTTCCATCAACTAAAAAGTGGACACCACGGAAAAATACCTCTGAGATATCAAAAAAAGAGAGAATTTATTGTAAAGGGGCCCAACATGATTGTGTAGCCTTAGATGGAATGTTTCTAAGTGACATAGTCTCTGAGTAATTGCTCCTCAAAGATTGCTATTTTTTTGCACTTTTGATTCTTAAGGGATATCGTTTGTGCAATGTAGCTTGGACTATTTCGACATGTTTGGGTGTGAAAGAGGACCATTCCTAGCCTTAATCTACCCATACAAACATGTTGGAACTATCGATTAGGTCATACGAATTGCAAAATAAAATTTACACCCCTTTGTAACTTTACATTGCTTGCATTTGACACTTTTTTCATCAATTAAAAAGTGGACACCATGGAAAAATGCTTCAGATATATCAAAAATTGAGAGAGATTATTGTAAAGGGGCCCAACATAATCCCATATCCTCAAATGAAATGTTTCTAAGTGAAACAGTTTTTGACTAATTGCTCATCAAAGATTGCTACTTTTTTGCACTTTGGACTCTTAAGGGATATCATCAGTGCAATGTAGCTTAGACTATTTCGACATGTTTGTGTGAAAGAGGACCATTCCTAGCCTAAATATACCCATCTAGAAGCATTGGAACTATTGGTTTGGTCACAAAAATTACATAATGAAAGTAACACCCTTTGCAACTTTCATGATGAGTCTTAGTTCACTTATGTATTAGGGTTAAATGGTGTAGACTATATTTCCATTATACATCAAACTTTTATGTAATGCATAATGCATTTGTTTATGCATCATAATTGAATGCAATTGACCCTTATATTTTATTGCTTGAAAGGAGTATGACATATGCGTTAGATTGAATGGAATACATCACAACATCGAACAAATTTTTATTTTTTGTTAAGCATAATCATAATTAGCGTTCATTATGGTGTGCTTAGTGTGTTTATTCATGCATGTTGATTATGAATTCTTGGGTGAAGGTTCTCATATCCATAATTTCCTATGCAAAAATCAAAAAGGAATTTCTCACTTACCAACAAGTGATGCGCCCTCTACAACTAAAAGACATTGTTGGGGGTTGAATGCCTCAACCTCTTCAAATTCAATTTCTTCCCCATCTCCTATGATAGTAATTTTTCAATGTTTCCACTATCCATAATGACTTTGTAGCATTTACCTCTAGATTTTCATTTTTTTAAAACAAATTTATTCTTTTCTCTTTCTCTTATTGTACCTTATCTAGTTTAATAAAGGGCAGTAGTTAAGGCAAGGGAAGTACCTTATCCTTTTCTTATTGTAACTTATTTTACCTTATCTTAATTGTACCTTATCATGAATAAATGGAAGTATTTAATACAAGGGAAGAGATCATAGTCTTATTCATGAAAGGGGATGTCATTGTCTTTTTTTTATTCAAGGGGTAAATGCTTTTGACCGGAGCTATGAACCGGGTACAACCATTCAACAATACCACCCCAACGGGGTTTGAACCTTGGTGGCAAGAACAACAATGCCACCTATAAACCATCACACCATGCCAATATTGGCTGAAAGGGGATGTCATTGTCATGAAAGGGTAGAAAAGATAATTACTAAGCAAAGAGTCAAACCATGAAAGGGAATATTGAAATGTTGTCTAGGGCTTGTTAGAGATAAATACTCATCAAGGTTTTAGGGTTTAAAGATAATAATCAACAAAAGTTCATGTAGAAGCACAACCATGTGTCAAAAGAATGGTTTTCAAGAATATGAAACAAGCATGGACATCAAAAGGGAAAAGACAATTTTAGATACTCATGTTAGGAATGTGATGATGAGTTAACAATAAAAAGGATAGTCATCAATCTCATTTAATTAAAGGCTTTCAAGAGGTGGGAACAAATTTATGGAGATGCTTTTGGAATGAAATCAAATTCAACCAAAAAGAACTTGCATTTACATTTCATGTAAACTGGAATTGTTTATTGAGAGAAAAAAATTGATTTTTGAGTTTAGTTTTTCCAAATTATAGAGGAAGACTCAAGAAGGAATATCATACCTCCAAGAAGGTGATTTCATGTATTTTTTTCAAGTTGAAGGCCTATTTCAGGGGTGTAACATCACCAATAGTTGCATATTAAAGTATTGGGATTGTTGTGAGAAATTGTAGATACAAGAACTAGAAGAAATTTATGTTGTTTGGATTTGATTTTCTACTACAAATATTTTGTATTTGTGTTTTCCTAGGCTCTTGTAATGGCTTGTTGCATCCCATTGTCCTCTTGGACTAATTGTAATTCCATTTGCATAGTTTAATTGAGTTTTAATTTGTTGGTTGTTAGTTACAAATCAGAGAACAAAATTGTTAAAAGAATTTATTTCTTGTGAACAAGTGTTTTCCAATAGTTATGTGAGATTTAAATTTAATTTCCATTTACATATTTTATTTTATTTAGCTCTCTACATTAGTGGTACTAGAGCAAGTTGATCTGGAGTATGTAAATAGACCAAAGGAGAGAGGCAACTTACACTAGGACTTGTGAGTTGTGGTGTTGCAGAGATGTTTGCTAGAGGAGCCCCACAAGGTAGGGGAAGAGAAAAAGGAAGAGAATATGATTTTGTTAGAGATGATGAATTTAGAGCCTTGAGAAGGTAGGTTGATACTTTACAAGAAGAGATGAGGAGAGGATTTACAAGAATGAGAGACACAAGAAGTGATGATAAAGAAGAAGTTTCAGAGGATGCTTGCCTGAATACTGAGCAAAGAGAGGAAGTTGCAGCAATTTCAAATGACCCATTGTTGAGGGCTTTGAAAAAATGGGAAAGAGATCGAAGATGGATACTCCTACTTTGAATGGAAGTTTGAACCTAGAGGAATTGATAGATTGGCTTAGTGAAATGGAAGAGTATTTCAAATTTGAAGAGATAGAGTATCTTGATAAAGTGAGATTTTCCAAGACAAGGCTGAAAGGACATGCATTAATATGGTGGAGAGAGGTCCAATCACAAAGGGGAAGAAGAGGAAAAGATAAGATAGCTAAAAGGGATAAAATGGTGGAAAAATTAAAAAGATAATTTATTCATGTAGATTATGAGATGGAATTACTTAAGAAGATGCAAGGTTTGAAGCAAGGAAGCAAAACTATTAAACAATATACAAAATAATTCCATAAAATTCTCATAAGGACTCTACATTCAAATGTAACCAATGAAAAGATTGCAAGATACATAAACAGGTTGTGATCAAGCATTCAAGAAGAAATGACACATGTTAAAGTTGTGACAATGGAAGATGCTTATCAAATATAATTGAAGATAAAGGAAAGGTTGAAAAAGATGCTTGAAAGAAAGAAAAAAGGAAGTGGGTGTGGAGGCAAGGTAGGAGGAAGAATTTACAAAAATGAAGAAAATTAGCAGAAGAGTTCCAAGAATGAAAAGGGCAGCAATAAAGCAGTAAAATATGAAGAAGGAAAAAGCTCAAGAGAACAAAATTTTAGAGGTAGAGGTAGAGGTCATGGTTATGGTTGAGGCCCATTCAAGGGTACTTTCTTCAAATGTGGAGGACATCGAGCCTATGATTTCCCACAAATAGGGGAGAAACCAACAAGGAGACAAGAATACCAAGGAAGGGAATTAAATGTCAATGAGGAGGAGGCACCTTCCTCACAATCCAAAGATGCAGAAGATGGAGAGGTTTTGATGACAAGGCGAGAACTCTTGAATGAAGAGAGTGAGCCTATGCAAAGAAAGAAGTTGTTCAAAACAAGGTGCAAGAGTGAAGGAAAGGTGTGTAACATCATAGTAGATAGTGGAAGCACGGAAAATATTGTGTCTGATGAGATGGTGAAAAAGTTAAAGCTTGAGAGGAGAAAACACCCAAATCCATATCAAATTGCTTGGGTGCAAGATAATAAAAAAAATTTGGTAAGTGAAAAATGCAATGTGAAGTTTAAAGTTGGGAATTATCATGATGAAATTCTATGTGATATAGTCACTATGGATGCTTGTCACATTTTTCTTCGAAGACCATGGCAATATTACCAAAAATCCATACATGATGGGTGTGCTAATACCTAAACAATTGTGAAAGTTGGAATGAAGCATAAGTTGAAGCCTTTGAAGAAGGAAAATGTCCAAGTTTGTGGTAATGCTAGAGTTTTTTTAGTTGATGAAATGATATTTCTTGAAGGTATGAAGCATGAGAAGGTTTTCTTTGCTATTATTTCAAAAACTAATAGTGAAGTTGTTGAGGATGTTCCTAAAAAAGTTTTAGATTTGTTGTAAGAATTCAAGGTAAGTGCAAAAAGATGGGGGGCCAAAAGGGGGCTTTAGTGGCCATTTTTTTTTTGAAATCAGGAAATACTAACGTTGGACATGAAATTGAGAATAGTTACACTCAAAATTTTGAGATAGAAAAAAAACAAGGATCATAGTGCTCAAAGTCTACTTTCTAAACTACTAATTTATTTTGAAAATGGTCAAGATTAAGAGTTTCAAAAGAGGGGCCCATAGAAATTAGTGTTGTTTTTTCTAGAGAAACATAAAATAGCAACTTTTGTGGGAACATAGCATGGTGAACTTTTTTTAAATATTTTTAAAATTGCTTTGGTGAGAAATTAGCTAACACTAGTATGTAGTTTATGCATGATTTTTTTGATAATTTTTTAATGAATATTTGATTTTTTACTAATTTTCAAAGTGGAAACTTCTTGAAAAATACAATTTTGGCCATGCTACCCCTACAAATTTTGGAAACTAATTGATTTTTTTTTATATGTGTAGAATGAAGTTTTATTTATAAAAATGTCATTTATTTGAAATTTTGATGAATGGTTAATTTATAACGAAAAAAACACCAAACACTAGTTTTCTCCAAAAAAGAGACAAAAATAAAGAAATTATAGATCAAAGGCTTAACATTGTCAAAAAGTGAAAAAAATTACATTGTTAAATAGCTAAGAGAGAGACTAACATTACCCAGGAGTTTGATTTGTTTGAAATTGAAACATGTGCAATCCTGACAGTGAGCATGAACTTGATTATGTGAAATATTGTAAAATTTGCAAAAACATATATTTGGATGTTGGGAAGGCCCTACAAGCCTTCGGGTTAGTATTCCAAGAAAATACCAAGCCCAAGGCTTGGGGATTCCCAAAGCAAGATATAATGTGAGAGTGTTATAATGTGCTCATGTTATAATGTGAGTGCATAATAATGTGCTCATGTTATTTCCTAGTTTTGACATGGGTTTTGCATTTGTTCAAGACATGTCTAGCAATACTTAACATGAGTGTGTTATAACACACTCAAGATATGTCTTGCTTTGTGTATGTTTATAAATTTGTATGTATGTATGTATGCTTGTATGTCATGTATGTATGTATGCATGTATGCATGCTTGTATGTATGTACGTGTAGACATTTAAAATATACTAATTGATCTCATGCACTTGATGCTAGTTTACTAACATTAGTTCTACCTAAATCACTTCTTTACTAACCATTTAATTAAATAAATCAATTTTATCTAATTAAGTCATTATCTTCTATTAATTAAATAAATCATTTTGTTTAATTAATCCCAATGTCCATTTTTAATTAAATAATTCATTTTATTTGATTAAGCTCTAAAGTCATTCCGTTTAAATTAAATAAATTAATCTTTATTTGATTTAAATCTAACACCATCCCTTTTTAATTAAATAAATCAAACTCTATTTAAATAAAGCTAATATTCATTATTCATCTGATTTTTATTTATTTAAATCCAAATATCTAAGTCAAAGTGTCAAATCAGCTAATCTCCATTTAAATTAATCAAATCATCATTAATCCTGACTCTAATCCATCAAATCCTCTAGATTTTGCAACTTGCACAAGTAAATAAATTTATTGATTTATTAAATCTCCTATTTTCATTCAAAAGGGCTTCAAAGTTGGAATATTCCTAAAATTTGAAAATCTCCCTCCAAAGGACTTGTCCATCCAACAAGGCATTAAAGGCCTCTTACATGTCATTTTCTTGAGCCAAGTGGCATTTAATTCTTCTTTCATCTCCCTCCAACATGTCACTTCTCCAATTTCAAATATCCACCTAATAGCATTAATGTGTACATTTATCAAAATGTGCTCCACTTCTCTCCACTCACATGTTGACAAGTGGCATTGTGCTATTGGTTGATGTTTTGTCCCACATTCATCCCTTTTGCTCAATCTTCCATCATTCTCTACCATAAATAGAGGGTTATCATATTTATTTGGGATCGACAACTTATGCAAATTTATTATCTTCATGTTTTGAGCCACTTCATTGATTGTCATCCATTTTCATAGTTTTTTTTTATCATTTCATAGCTAGGTTATGGAGAAATTTCATCAAGGAGCATCAAATCTTCATCATTTATCATCAAAAATCTTGCAAGGAATTGGGAAAGAACTATTTTCCACATCAAAATAGCACCAATTCCCCCATGGGATTGAGAGTTTTTTTGTTTTCAACAAGATTAGATAGCTTTTATTTGTGTTCTTCATGTTATTTCTTGTTCTTGATATTTCAAATGAATCTTATAAGGAATGATGATTTAACTTGCATAATGGACTAATAATGTGTCATTTTTTTGTGTTTGTGCAAGTCTAGGATCACAATTCACATTTTGGCGCTAGGAGGGCAAATCTAAAGAAATTAACATGTTTTTTTAACCAAAATTTTGTTATTTTTGAATTTTTGTGTGTCTACAAGAAAGTGCGCCACTGCGAGAGTCAAAAAATTTCGCTATCAATCTAGGGGTGCTATTTAGAGATGCTATCAAACTTCAAACTATGTCACTTCTATCATTTCCACTCAGCCCAACCAACTCAAACTCCAAAGTGTGACGCTAGGAGAAATAGCAATGCAATTGCAATCACTGTTTCTCCACAGAGCACCACTAGTATCACAAAAGCACTACTGACCCTCCTCAAACTACGCCACTAGGGTGGGGTAAAGGATAGATTTCAAGTTTTTTTTTAACATGTACCTTTTTTTCATTTTGACCACCTTTGAGTTCTAACTAGTTTTTGGCCTCTGTTTCTATAATTTTTAACCAATTTTTGTAGGTTGGAGTGATTCAAAGGGAAAGAGGAAATGAAAACAATACTTCTTATGGCATCTTCATTCTATTGTATCAAGTGTTTTTAAACACTTTGGGGAACAATTATAATCCCATTTCTAAGGACTTTGTCATCTTCAAGCCTTTTTTAGGACTCAATAATTTTTGTTTGGGCTTCAAAAGAACAAATCAAAGGGATTAAAAAGAACCTTAGGAACTTACTAGAGTTTGTTTTGGGGTATTAAAATTGAACAAGAAAACTTCACATTTCAATCTTGGTGCTTAGAAAGAATCCATTCTTACTTTTAAGGTTAAAATCAACAAGTGTACTTTGTGCTTTGTAATCTTTTCTACAAAGTAATATCATTTAAAAGGCATATGTGCTTCTCTCGCACCTCACGTCGATCTTGAGAATCAAAATTCTTTTGCTGATATTAAGTTGTATAAAATATTACCTCCACACTTCAATTTGGATTCTTAAAATTGAACAAAATATTGCTAGTGTGAGTGGAGTATATCACATGTGTTCTCCCTTTATACATGTAAACAACGATCGATTGAACTATGGATGTGCTTGCTCGCTTTTTTACCCTTAGAGAGGCTTGCGTAAGAGACACATCCGAAAGGAGAACTCAAAGGCGACTCTAGCTAGTTTTTCACTTGAGCCGGTATATAAAAGGATAAGACTAAATTGTCAAGTCCAATGGTATGTAGGCCTTAGCCGTACAGTGTCTTTAAGAATGGGGTACTACCATAAAAATTATAAGAGCTCATAGTAGGCTTGATTAAAGCCTTTAGTGGCTTGTTGGATGCTCGAAAGGTGCCATGTCGCTAATCACCTTGACTAAGAACCAATTTGTTTAGAATCCTAATTATTTATCTATTTGTTGGTGCAAAAATGGTCGTTCTGAAGCTGCCCCACATTTTTATAGTTCTTGGTAGAGATGAAAAGTATGCCATGGGATTTTCATGGATACTAAAGCTTGGCTAACCTATAGAAGTGAGTATCATGGAGGGGATTCAGTGTGGTCAAGCTTTTAATCATCCACCAAGAAGAAGCGTAGTTGGATTTATCCAAGTGGGGATTCAACAAATATTGTCTCTTGACTATCCATAGGGTTGTGCATTTTCTTGGAATCAAAACACTTCCTTGGATCTAAAACATTGGAAAACAAACATTTAACCATGAGCATCAAATTTCAAACCCTTTAGAGGAAGCAAATACCTTTGATAAAATCCAAGTGCTATTTCTTGAGCTAGGGATTCTATCCTTAGAGGCTTCTAAGAATTTGAATTTATATCTCAATTTTCTCTCACTATATAGTCTACATTAGGTAACTATTGCCTTAATTTCCTTTATTTCCACATAATGGACTTTGTGGGATGAAAATAAATTGGGGCATTAGACATTTAGTTTGAGAACATAATCAAGAAAGTGTTTGTGGTAAAAATGACTCATTAAGAAAAGATAAGAAACAATTGGACCCCACACATGTGCTCTTTCAAATGATTTCCTAAAAGATCAAAATCCAAAAAGTAAGGTCCAAAGGTTTTAGTCAAAAATCTCACAATAAATGTTTGTCTATGCTTTACGAATTTAGAGAAATATTGACCTTCAACTTTTACAAATGTGCATCAAAGAACAATCCCAATTTGTGTTCATTTTACTATTGTCAAAATCAAAGTCTCCTTCAAAGGTTTGAGTATCTCACATAGGAAGTATTAGCATGTTCTTCAATACCTTGGTCTAGTAAATAAAGTCTCTCTAAGTCTCTTAGGATCAAAATCAAAACCTTCATCCATCCTCAAAATCAAAATAAAAAATCACCTCACAAACAACTCTTGGAAATCTTGAAAAAATCCTTCATACTAAACTTTGGGAAAATCCTCTTGAAACCAAAATCAAAATCATCTTGTTTGACTAGGTGTGTGTAGATGAATCTTTCTTTACACACTTAGTCAAATTATCATCTTGTGGAAAATTTTCCTCTAGGACAAAATCCAACCTCTTAGAGTTTATGAGTTCATTATCCAAACCAAATCTAATCAAAATCAAAATCAAATCAAACCAAGTCGAGATCAAGATCCAAAATCAAATCAAGCATCAATCCAAAAGTCCTACATTTTAGTATCCCCTTCACAGTTTCCTAAGATTTCAAATCATCCACAATCATCCATATTTCATTATCTCACCACAATCATTGATCCTTAAATCTTAAACTTTCTTTTTTGTACCTAAATTTTAGATCAATCCAAGGAATTAAGGTTCACCTCCCACATTCTTGAACATTGATCCTCATTTTTTAGTCCAAACTATATCTCAACACAAGAAGAACATGGAAACAAACAAAGAAACATCCACTTCGAGTGACTTGAGTCAAACCACTCCCAAAATAAATCACATTGGGTCTAGCAATCCCACACTCAATCTTCCTCCACTTCCAAAAGATCCTCAAGAAGAAGGTGGCCAAGTGGAGGACATCACCAACAATGTTCTAATGATGAATCAAGATGAAATCATTGAAATGGTCAAAATCTCAAGACTCACAAAATTGTCAATGCCATGATGAAAATTAATCCCTCACAATACATGTTGGAGTTGGAAAAAGAAGGGGCTAAACTCCCTTCTGACTATGATGTGAGCACTCTTGTGGAGAAACCTCTTGGGATTATTCCACCAATCTCATTCACACCATCCCACAAATCACATCATCCATTGCTCCAACTCAACCAATTGTCAACAATGGGAGCTCATTTCTCCATACTCTTCAAACACATCCCCTTGTAAACAATCAAGACTTGGATGCAAACACCATCTTGGGTCAATCCATTCCTCAAAATCCACTACACCCATATGTTCCACTCACCTTTCATGAGCCCAATGACCCAACCTCTTTTCATGCAACTCTGACATATCCTCTTAACCCACAAGTCTCTCTCCCCATGACCTCACAAGGAGAGGGTGGATTATTTTGGCAAAGGGGAATCTTTGACCCCTCATCATCACCATTTGCTCAAGGGAACACACCACCCATCTTCCCACCATTTCCACCTCTACCATTAACATCCACACCCCTCCTCGATTTAGGGAAACCCCCTTTACCAAAGCTCAATCAAAAAAATAAAAACAATCCCCCAATCATGAATCAACCATCAGACCAAATCCTTCTATCATTCCATCAATATCATAACAACAAGTGGAAACCATCCAAGAAACACAAGAAATCACTACACCATCCATAAATGTGGTCTCCCAAGGGCCAAACATATCAATCACACCATCCACCACACAAATCCCTATCATCAATTCAACATCACCTATCATCACAACAACTCACACAATTCTGAATTCACCACCACCACCACCAAGACCAAATGTGGCCAACCAATATAGTATCACATTGCAAGCAGCTCAATAAGCCTACCAAAAGGAACTTCAACAATTCCAAGCTCAATAATCACAAAACATGCAAGCTACAAGCAAGTTGCTCAACAAGCGCAAGTAGCTCAATCTGCACAACAAGCACAATAGGCTACCCAAGCTCAAGCTTTGTTGCAACAACAAAAAGCCACCCAAGTTGTGTAGGAAAATCAAGTAGTCCAAGCTGCACAGGTTACCCAGGCTACACAAGTTTCCCAACAAGCTCAAGCTCAGGTGCAAGCCCAATATCAAGCTTAGCAAGTGCAAGTGCAAGAAGAATACCAAGCAGCTCAATAGCAAGCATATCAGCAAGCCCTACAACAATATCAAGTGCAACAAGAGGTAGCCCAATTACTAGCCCAACAATAGGAATTTTCGGCACAACAACAGTAAGACCAACAACAAGCATTGTTGGAACAATAGCAACGAGACCAACAACAAGCATTGTTGGCACAACAACAATTGCAGGAAAATCAGCAAGCCTTGATAGCACAACCGAGCTTGCAAGAAACTCCCATAAATATGCAAAACACCCCACCCATCACTCAAATAATTCAACCACCTCAAAACATGTTCACTCCACCTCCTGATCCACAAAATGACATGACAACACAAATCAAGTTGCTTTCACAATAGGTTCTAGATCTCCAATCTGGGAAAACAGTGAAAACACTAAGCAATTTGTACCCATATCCATTTGACAGGAGCCTTGCGATGGTACCATTCCCAAAAGGGTTTGAAATCCTTAAATTTGACAAATATCGTGGAATGGGAAACCCTAAAGATCACATCAGGGAATTCTAGGTACACTGCATGGAGGTTTCATATGATGATACATATCTAATGTGACTATTCTCTCAAAGTTTGGCTAGCCCCACCATGGAATGGTTCTCTTTCCTTCCTCCTGGAATCAAAAAATTCTAAGAGATTGTAGATGCATTCATATAGAACTCCGCATTCAATATAGGTATGGATGTGAATCTAGAGGAACTATCTGCTCTTAAATAATCTAAGGGGGAATCATTCACTTCCTTCCTACAATGATGGTGATACAAGCCCAACAGGAGAAAATGGACCATGCCAAAAGAACAACAAATTTTCAACATCATTTCCAATCTCAAGAAAACATTATCCTTCCATCTAAAGATGCAATGTATCACCACATACGATCATTTGATCCCCAAGGCACTCAACATTGAAAGAGCCCTTATTGCACAAGGGGGGACACACTCATATCAAGAATATCCAAAAAATTTCCCATCTACCAGTTACAATGAGAAACCTCCAACATGGGTGAAGAAAAATAATGTCACTAATGATGGTTTGGTTGATGTCAAGGTCATAATCAGTGCTCCAAAACAAAACACCCAAACATATCAACAACTGCAAGGCAACAATTGAAACAACACACAAGCCAATACGGTCTCACAACAACCACCCAATAATCAATTCAACAATCTAAATAATCAAGGGGGACCACCCCACGAAACAAATATCCCCCCAAGTGAAAATACATAGCCCTTGGGGAATCAATTGAATCCATCATGAAGAAGTTGATAAACGAGAATCTTATCAAAATTCCCATTTATGATAATTACCAAGAACTCCAAGTGAAACCACCATGGTACAATGAAATTCACCTTTGTGATTTTCACAAGATCAAGGGGCACACAATGACCAATTTCATGAGGCTAAAAAATCTGATCCAAGACCTCATTGATGACAAATTCATAGACATTGAACAACCAGCAGGAAATCAAGACCTCAAGATATAAACGAATCTGATGCCTGATAATAACAAAGGGAAAAACCATGGAAAGACAAAGTATGGCAATGTAAACCATGTGTACGATCATGTTGTTGCACCCTCAAACAAATGTTCATTGTTATTAACATCAAGGGAGCCCAAGCCGATTATAGAGTCACCACACGTGGCAACAAAGTAACCATTTTTGGACCATCACAGCCACCTAGGGCATCCACCTCAAATCCAAAATCCATTCCCAATGGCTACAATGTCTTGGACCAGCTAAAAATAACCCCCACTCGAATCTCCATCATGGAGTTGTTGAAGAGATCACCCGCACATAGAAAAATCCTAGAGGAAGCATTGGCTTCATCCACTGTCTCCATGGATATTGATGCTGACCAATTCCAAGCTATGGTCAGACACATCACCACCCAGATCTCCTAATGTTTTATGATCAATACTTCCCCACCCACCATCTCATAATTGCATGCTCCATCTTGAAGTCCTCATCCATAAAAATAAAGTCAAAAGGGTTTTGGTGGATGGGGGTGCAGGTCTAAATATTTGTTCCCTCAAACTAATAAAGAACTTGGGATTTTCAGAGGATTCCATTGAAAAGGGTAAGGGTATCACAATCAGAGTATATGATGATTAGGAAAGAGTGTCTCAAGGTACTATTCAACTCCCTATTCAAGTAGGGCCCACCATCATGGAAACCACTTGCTATGTCCTTGACCTTGATTTACCTTATAACATCCTCCTGGGACGACCATGGATCCATGGGATGCAAGAAATCGCCTGCACCTTCCATCAGTGTGTCAAATTCCCATATCAAAACCAAGAGGTCACCGTCCATGGTGATCCTGGGCCCTTTTATTACTGCAAGAACCTGTAAGAAAAATACTATAAAATCCCCCAAGTCCCAAAGAATGATGAAGGCCCTACAACTCCATATGTAGACACAACTACCTTGGCCTCCACTTCTGAGACAAAGACACTACCATTCCTAATATCTCTGAAATCAAATTCATTGTCCAATCTAATGGGTGTGGGGATTATAAAATGAAGAAAAAAAATTTCATAATAGGAGAGTTACCTCAATCTCCTAGCCTCACAGACAACCCCAACCAATTGAAACATCATCCCAAACCTTCAAAGTGGACCCCTCTAGATTCAAAAGTTGGGGGATCTAAGTTGGGTAATAGTAGATGAAAAGGACATAACCAGTCTCCTATATCAATATGAAAGGCTTGTACTTGATCTTCTAATGGATGAGAGTAGAAAAAGTCTACAAATGATGCTTAGCATGGGTTACAATAAGAACAAGAAACTTGGGAAAAATAACAATGACCTGTTAGAACCCCTTGTCATTGAGAAGCATATAAGAAATATCAGCCTCAGATGTACCCCTCTGAAGGTAACCATACTTGGAAAAGAGGCCCCAGTTAAGAAGGTCAAAACTCCCCCTCAACTGTTAGCATCTGCCCTTCAATTGCTAGTATCCACATGTCGAGTCATAGACAACTTTACCTTTGATATAACTGATGTGTACAACAGTGATGAAGATCCCATAACTGATTTACCTATGCCCTTTGATGATTCCTCCCTGCTTATGATTAGTACCTTGTCTTTTGAGACCAATGACCAATCCCATGAGATAAACTTAGTTTATCCCCAACTCATCGATTACAACCAACGAGGGCCACCAATTTTGGACACATTGAAAAATGGTGAGGTGCTCTCAAAATTCATGGGATTGTGGGATACAATACCATACGTAGATCATAAGGTTGGGTTTAACATCATATTGGACACACAGGCCTACTATGGGGAAATGATTAAATCCTTCAGTTGCAAAAGTGAAAATCTGAGAATAATCTCTAGTTCTTTAAGTGAAAACCACACTATGGCACTCTCTGACCCAAAAATAGTAAAAATAAAAGATGCATCCAATGGTGAAAACCTCTTTGAGGCACTGGAGGATGAAGGATTCAATCTTCCTCTTAGTGTAATTCATCAGGAGAAGTCAACGGTCTTAGCAGAGAAGTCCAATCTAGTCAACTTGGGAACAGAGGAAATACCACACATAACATTCTATGGAGAATCACTTCTCATAAAAGAACAAGAACTTCTAGCTACATTCCTAAGAGAAAGAAAGAAAAACTTTGCATGGACCTATGCCGACATGCATGGGCTTGATCCAGAAGTTGTGGTTCACCACTTAGCTGTATATCCGGAAGTGAAGCTAGTGAGACAAAAGCTAAGGAAGATGCACCCCTAGACAACATTATTGGTCAAAATGGAATTACAAAAGCTCCTAGATCTAGGATTCATATGACCAATTGATTATCCAGAAGGGGTCTCAAATCTAGTACTTGTTTCAAAGCCACTAGGGGCATTTGCATCTGCACGGATTTTAGAGACTTGAACAAAGCATGTCCCAAGGATGATTTCCCTCTACCAAACATTGATGTGATTGTGGATATGATGTCGGGACATGAGATGCTATCATTAATGGATGGGTTCTTAGGTTATAACCAGATCATGATAGCAAAGGATGACCAACATAAAATAACTTTCACTTGTCCATGGGGGACATATTGCTGGAATATGATGTTGTTTGGGTTGAAAAATGTAGGAGCTACCTATCAAAGGGCCATGACACTAATCTTTCATGATATGATTCAAAAAATTGTGGAAGATTATGTGGATGACATATTGGCTAAATCAAAGAAACGACGAGATCACATATCAGCTCTAAGCTCCATCTTTGATAGGCTAGACAAGTACAAGGTCCAACTAAATACAAAAAAGTGTCTTCGGGGTACAATCAGGAAAGCTCCTAGGGTACATTGTATCCATGAGGGATTGAGGTAGACCCCACCAAAGTCAAATAAATCCTTGAAATGGAGGCACCAAAGACATTAAAATAGCTAAGGTGTTTACAAGGAAGAATCCAATCCATCTATCAATTCATAGTGCAACTAGCAAACAAGGCTATCCCATATTCTCATCTACTCCACAAGGGGGTAGCATACAAATGGGATGAGAAGTGTGATTAGGCTTTCAACAAAATCAAGGAGTACTTACTCACACCACCAATTCTCATGCCACCAATTCTAGACAAACCCTTGATCCTAAATATATCAGCGACAACAACTCTCAACGCTCTCTTAGTACAACATGATGAAAATGGGAAAGAGAGAGCTATCTATTATATTAGCAGAACTATGATGGGACATGAGCTAAACTATACATCCATTGAGAAATCTTGTCTAGTAGTTGTGTTTTCCATTCAAAAATTTAGGTATTACATGCTACCACATCAAATAAAGCTCATTGAAAAGATAGACCCGCTCAAGTACCTACTTTCAAAGGAAACTCTCACAAGGTGAACAAATAAATGGGTTATGATCCTAATAGAGCATGACATTGAGTGTGTGGAACACAAGGTCATTAAAGGACAAGCAATTGTAGATCAATTGGTGGAGGCGCCGATATACTCAAAGAACCCACTTGTATTAGAGTTTCCTGACGAATCAATCTTCAACCTAAGTGTAGCAGATCATTGGAAAATGTACTTTGATGGATCCTACACACAACATAGGTCAGAAGTAGGGATCTTCTCCATCACTCTACAAGGGGATTGCATTCCTAAATCATATAAGTTTCCATTCCCTTGCACGAATAACATTGCAGAATAAGAGGCTCTTGTCATAGGGTTGAGAATTGCAGTGCAGTGGTAGATCATGGCACTCAAGGTCTATGGAAACTCATAGCTCATAATCAACTAGTTCAATGATGAGTATCAAAAAAAGGACAAAAATTTGACTCCATACAAGAAATTGGTAGAAAGCCTCAAGAAGTTCTTCATTGATATCACATTTGAACAACAACCAAGAGAAAATAACAGAGTGACAAATGCTATGACTACAATCGAATTGCTATTGGATATCCCACACAACATCCCAAAGCAAGAACTCCTCATATAACAACTTCTCATACCAACATTAGAAGTACCAAAGTCTAAATTTGTTTGTGAAATCGTTGGTCCCAGTGATCCCTGATATCTTGATATATACACTTACTTGAGAATAGGATTCCTCCCCGTAGATATAACCCTGAACCTCAAAAGATCCTTTTTCAAAAATTCATCCCATTTTTTCATCCTTGGAGATACCTTATACCATAGAAGCATTAAAGGAACCTTTTTAAGATTCCTAAACACTAAGGAAGCTTTGACTTTTTTAACCGAGGTACACAACGACATTTGTGGTTCACATTTGAGTGGTATGTCCTTGGCTAAGAAACTACTGAGGACTGGGTACTATTAACCTACAATGGAAAGGGAAGATCACGACTACGTCCAAAGGTGTTTGTAGTGTCAGCAACATGGGGATCCCATCCATGCACCAGCTCAAGAGCTCAACCCAATTGTTACACCTTGGCCCTTTTCAAAATGGGGGCTCAATCTCATTGGCAAAATTACCCCCACCTCATCTAGTGGACATAAGTTCATCATCACTGCCATGGAGTACTTCATGAAGTGGGTGGAAGCCATTCCCATGACCTATATCATAGGAAATCAAATATCAAATTTCATCCTGAACTACCTAATTTTCTGTTATGGTGTCCCTCGAGCCATTATCTCAGATAATGGGATACCTTTCAAAAACTAGGATGTTTGTGACCTATGCCAAAAGTTTAATATCCAACATCACTTTTCCACTCCATACTACCCCCAAGGAAATGACCAAGCTAAGGCTACAAATAAGACCATCTTAAAGATCCTCAAGAAAATAGTCAATGATATTGGTTGTGATTGGTACCTCCAATTGAATCCTGCCTTATGGTCTTATCAAAAAAGTATCCACACACCAACAAGTTCCACCCCTTTCTCCCTAGTCTATATATCAAAAGCCAATCTCCCTATTGAGATCAAGCTCCCATCCCTGAGAATATCATTGTAGAATATCATCACATATGAGGAATATTGGGTGTCAAGATTAAATGAGCTAGAATTACTAGATGAGCAGCGCATGGATGCCTTAAACCATTTGCAAGTCTACCAGAACTGTCTCAAGGGGAGTTACAACAAGAAGATCAGGAGTAGGACTTTTCAAGTCAGAGAGCTTGTGTTAAAGGAGAATCAGAAAAACATACCAAATCTAGACAATAAGTGCAAGTTTGAACCCAATTGATTGGGACCCTTCATCATCACAGCGAGCTATAAGTCAAGGGCATATCAATTATCAACACTCAAAGGTGAGCCTCTGTAGGAGCCCATAAATAGCTCTCATCTTAAGAAGTTGTATGCCTAATCTTCCAAGGTATAAAACCAAAAATACAAAAAAATTGAAAAATACAAAAATCTAAAAAAATCAAAAAAGGATTAAAAACAGTAAAGATAAAAATTGTCATCTAGTGAAAACTACTTCAGTGTTGCTTTGGCCAAGTACCTTGGTGAAAACTTGGCAAATAGGCGCCTTGTGTAAATAAGCACTTTCCATCCACCAGGATCTCCTTGGCTTGTTATACATCATCCATCCATCATGCTTCCATCATCCATCACATTCTATATCTCCTTCCATCACCAATCTATGTCTACATCATAGCTTGATCATGTGTTTGTATCATGATCCCTCCTAGTACTATTCGGTCCATTCTCAAGGTTAGTTTGTCCTGCCTTTATTGGAATAGTCTGTTACATCACACTAGGGGCATGTTCTCATTAGATAATATTCGTGTATATTCTAAAGGTTTTCCCTAAATCAAAAAATACAAAAACATTCATAAAATCCAAAAATCCAAAAAGATTCATAAAATAAAAAAATCCAAAAACATTCATAAAAATAAAAAATCCAAAAACATTCATAAAATTAAAAAAATCAAAAAAAATTCAAAGCATATCAAAAAAAAAAAGTGGGTCAAAAATTTAGTCAAAAATAGAGTCAACTTGTCAAACTATGGGTCTCTAAGCTCTAAACGTAGGAAAGGTTGATCTTTGATCATCTCCTGAGAGAATTAGGTCAGTCTTTTAAGAGTCCATCATAATAAATTGGCAATCCATTTGATCATATCTCATCAATAATCGAGTTTGTGTCAGTCGAATTATGTGGTTTTTACATGTATAACATAGGCAAGGCTAATCTTTGATCAGCCCCCGAGGCCCCTAGGATAGGTCTTTAGGTTAGTCTCTTGGTCAAAATCTCAGAAAACACCAAAAACATTAGAAATTTTGAAAATCAAAACATTTGTAAAACATTTTGTAAAAACCAAAAAAATAGCCTTAATACATTTCAAAAACATCAAAAACATCCAAATATTTGAAAACATCCATCTGTCCCATCTTTCTTTTTCCCACAATAAACTTTCACTCATAATAAATCAATCATCACCCTCAACCTTTGGTGAAGTAGTCGGAAACAAGTCTAGTAGGTCTAAAGTGAAAACTCAAAAGTGTTAGGGTCTCAAGTCTAGGTTAGTAAGTAAACAAGTTGGTCAACTCTTGGTATTAATAGCCTATCATCCAATCAATCACAAATCATCTAATAACATCATGTCCTAAGATGCATCCTTCCTACAATGGACATCAACATCAGGAATCACCACAATTTAGTCTTTTCTAGCGATATGAAGAACATTAGCTTGTTTGTTTACTTGATCTTTGTCTTTTCACTTATCTTATTGTGTTCATTCCAATGACCTCTCGATGATGTCCAAACAAAGGGATTTAGAGAGAAATGAATGGGGCAACTATCATTATCTTTCTATCTATTGTGCTTGTTGGATGTTCTTGTAATATAACTTTGGTCATGCTTACTTTGTTTGGTCTATAGGGAGGGTGTTTTAGGTGTCTTATTGACCTCATAGGAAGGCTTTCCTTTCTATGTTTTGGTTTGAGATGTTTGAAATATTTGAACTACATTTTGAATGAGGTTTTGTAGTCCAAGTTTGAATAGGAGTACTCCTATCTGATTGTCAAGTCAAAGTCCATCACACAAGGTGCAAAGCCATCCTGGTTCTTTATACAATGATGCATCAAGCCTATGAGTGTTATCAAACATAAGGTAAATAGCCCTTTTTAAAGTCCCAATTCTTTATAAGAAAATCATCATCATCATCATCATTATCATCTCTAATAATATAGGCTTGTTGGATCTTATTTGTTCTTCCTTCTTTCTGCACTAAAATGGTAACATGAAAGTTAATCAAAAAATCACTAATGCATCCATCCTGCATCCACAAACCATTAGCATGTTGCATATCATCCATATCATATCATATAGGAAACATTGATCATCTCACATGCATTGCATTTCATCATTGCATAATATAGATTGGATATTCTAAGCATCTCATAAACTATATATTTGCATTCATTACATAAACCCTATAAACATCATCATATGCATCGTCATATCATCCATATATACATCATCATGTCATCCATTTACATCATCATGTAAGCATCATCATATCATATCATGTGCATCATCATGTCATCCATACATGCATCATCATATCATACATATTGAAAAAATACTAAAAAAGAAGAGAGCATGTCATAATATCCCATACATCACATAACATACATCATTATCCATTTTGGAAATACTATAGATATGTTAGTCTAAGCATTTTCAAATCATTCACATATCATAACATTTGCATCCACACCATCATAAAAAGTGCATAGAAAAGATATGAAAAATAAATGCACCCATCCATCCGAAAGTGTCTACATAATCATAACATCACATAATATAGAGTCACAACATGTCATCACATTGCATATAGAAAAGTAAAATACATCCATCCATCATGCATAAATAGAATAGGACACATCTCATAATCAACTTGATCATATCATATACATATATATATATCAATAATGTAACTGCCATGGTACAAATCAAGATCAAATGTCATGTGTATGAATCAATCAATGTATACAAATTCCCACAGGGCTATAAAAAATGGAGCCTATGGATCTAAAAAAGAATAGTGTTGCTGATCAAAAATGTGACCTAGACTTGATGGTTACTCCCCTCACCTGGTTGTCTCTCAAGCTGGTCCTTCCTCTGCCCTGTCTGTTGTGAAAAATATGTCACCCAAGCTGTTGGAGCCACTACCTATCTATAGTGTACTCTATAGTACTCAACCTCTCTCACTACATCTTGGTACATTTTTGTTGGGATTTTCCTACCCTATGTTGTGGTCGCCATGCTCTCCAACTACTAATGCCATCCCACTTCCTGAGCCAGCTACAACTTGGTAGCCTGTCTCTACTAAACCGCCTAATCATGCTTTGTCATAAGGGATTGGACCTATTGTCAAGCCCAGTATCTCTCATCCATCAATGTTGTGACTTGTGCTTGAAGTTTTTGTATCAATGCATCCCTCTTATCAGGTTGAGGTGGTGGAGGCGGTGGTGGTGGTTGTTGATCTCTCCATGGTAGCTACTAATCACTAGGAGCATCTCTCTGTTGATCTCCTGGCCCTCTTTGATCCCGATGCTAGTGTGGTTGGTGGGGAGGTGATCCTCCTCCTCCATCTCTGTCTCCATCTCCATCTCCTCATCCTCCTTGCACCCACCCTGTTGTCCGGCCTCTAGGTCTCTGCCATGGTAAAACTATCCCTAGCACTGTCAATCTGATGGGAGGCTCAAACCAATCAATGTACACCTGTGTAGTACTAGGGTCTGCCTTCCCCTGATCATATGGCCATGTCCTAGCTACTAGCTATCTAAAGCTATCCACTGCATCCTTTAGTGGGATCTGCCAACCCCATGTGGTCTCCCTAGTGGTGCAAGTAAAAATGGCCATGTACTAGTTGTTAGGCATGTCCTAAATATCTCCAAATTATCTTGCTACCTGATATGGTAGGTAACGCTCAATCATTGTATGCTCCCTACCTTACATCAACTTGTCCTTCCTCGCATAAAAAAGTTGTTGAACATCGTCGTACCATGTGGGCATCCCTAGCCAGGGCCTCCAAGTGAATGAGGTCATCTCATTGATCACCCTCCTCCAGTGAGGGATGCTAGCTCATCCTATATGTGTGAATGTTAGGCCACCCCTGTACCACTAGACTACTAGGTCATCTAGCTCCACATTGGCCATTGTAACCCATGGGTGGAGCATGACAATGTGCTCCCAGACCTAGATGTCAAGAAGTGTGACCTCGACTCTGATGGCTCTATTGTCACAATATGCAAACTAATGCAAATCATGATAAAGTGAGGCCAACATCATTGGCCCCCATGCAAATTAGCACCACCTGAAGAGCATATGTTCCCAAGCTAGACCCCATCCTAGGTTGAAATACCTACCTCACCGATCTGGAGCTACAAGTCCTAAAATTATAGCAGCCACAATCAACCGAAAGGTTGACACTCGACCTCTGTAATGCTCAAGCTTGATCTATCCCTCAACAAAGACAATCTTGTCTAGCCCCATAATCTCATAGCAGGCATCGATCCCAACATCCATGTCATAAATGACCCTATCACCATGGATGGGCAATCAAAGAATTTTCCAAATGTCCTCTAGTGTGAAAGTCACCTCACCGGTGGAAAAATGAAAAGATGATGTCTCACTATGCCATCTCTCTACCAACACACTCATCATGTCTAGATGAGTCCTGCTAGTGGGTGCGTACATGAAGTACCATAGCCCAATTGCTCCAACATGCTCCTTAAGAAACTAGTGTAATCCAATCAATCTGCTAAGTGCTGGTGATCAGTGCTCACGAGAATGAATCGAATTTGTGTCCTCCCACATGAGTAAAGACACAATGTCAAGTTTCGTAAAAAATTTAGATCCCATTTGAATTTTTTGTGACTAAAATAGCAAAGGCATTACTGTTTGCAAATGTGTCACTATTTGGAAGCTCCAAACTGCGTTGTTGGAGACCCCAAACCACAAACTCCACCACGGCGGTGTTGTTTGACCATGCATCTGTTTGACCAAAACACTAAACTCCTAACTAACTCACAACGACGCCATTTTCATATGTGGCACCATTTGGAGTTTGACTCCTAAATCACTAACTATGATGCAACATCGCATATTGCAATAGTGTCACTTTTTAAGGCCATGAGGTGCTAATTTGACCCTTTCAACGGTGCCAAACTATGTTGTTGGACTAGTTTGACATTTAAACCCTATTAAATGCACACAAAAATTGAAAATGCAAGTTAAGTTAGGGTCACATACTAGTGGTCCTACACTTGGAAGTCGTTGGTAGACTCAAACTCACTCAAAAATTTGCAAGGAAGAACTCTTTGTGCCATCTTGCACGAAGGTTAGAGTTCAAAATCCAATAATTTCTAAAGGCTAAGTGTGCAAATGAATTGAAATTGACCCCTCAAGGGCTATTTAAGCATGAAAATTAGGGTTTTTTGACCCTGTTTAGCCATCACACTAGGGTTTTGAACTCCTGACTCTGTTTTAGCCCAATCGAGACTCATTTTGCATCTTTTTTCCACATTTTGGCACATTTTTGGCATCTAGGAGTCTTTCTAGACCTGTCGACCAGCATGTCCTCTTTTTTCATGAGATCACCCAAAAATCCAAATATTCATCTAATCTCTCAAGGGGGCAGTATACTAGCATAATCCTTTCGCTAAGGCAGCAGTGGGGCATCTGAAAAAATAAAAATAAAATTTAATTTTGATCTCGAAAAGTTTATTCTTTGAACCAACAAAGCAGGTACATTGCTTCAAAGAGGGGAAAAATGTAGACACGTAAAATATACTGATTGATCTCATGCACTTGATCCTGGTTTACTAACATTAGTTCTGCCTAAATCACTTCTTTACTATCCATTTACTTAAATAAATCTTTGTTTTATTAAATTCATCATATTTCATTTCTTAATTAAATAAACCAATTTTATTCGATTAATTGATTATCTTTTATTAATTAAATAAATCATTTTGTTTAATTAATCCTAATGTCCCTTTCTAATTAGATAATTCATTTTATTTGACTAAGCTCTAAATTCATTTCCTTTAAATTAAATAAATTAATCTTTATTTCATTTAAATCTAACGCCATCCCCTTTTAATTAAATAAATCAAACTCTATTTAATTAAAGCTAATATTCATTATTCCTCACATTTGGAATTATGTAAATCCAAACATCTAAGTCAAAGTGTCAAATTAGCTAATCTCCATTTAAATTAATCAAATCGTCATTAATCCTGACTCTAATCCATCAAATCCTCTAAATTTTGCAACTTGTGCAAGTAAATCAATTTATTGATTTATTAAATCTCTTATTTTCATTCAAAAGGGCATCAAAGTTGGAATATTCCTCAAACTTGAAAATCTCCCTCCAAAGGACTTGTCCATCTAACAAGGCATTAAAGGCCTCTTACATGTCCTTTTCTTGAGCCAAGTTGCATTTAATTCTTCTTTCATCTCCCTTCAACATGTCACTTCTCCAATTCAAATATCCACCTAATAGCATTAATGTGCACATTCATCAAAATGTGCTCCACTTCTCTCCACTCACATGTTGATGAGTGGCATTGTGTTATTGGTTAATGTTTTGTCCCACATTCATCCCTTTTACTCAATCTTCTATCATTATCTACCATAAATAGAGGGTTCTCATACTGATTTGGCATATACAACTTATGCAAAGTCATTATCTTCATGTTTTGAGCCACTTCATCGATAGTCATCCATTTTCATAGTTTTTTTTATCATTTCATAACTAGGTTATGGAGAAATTTCATCAAGGAGCATCAAATCTTCATCATTGATCATCACCAAGCTTGCAAGGAATTGGAAAAGGGATATTTTCCACATCAAAATAGCACCAATTCCCCCATGGGATTGAGAGTTTGTTTGTTTTCAGCAAGATTAGATAGCTTTTATTTGTGTTCTTCATGTTATTTCTTGTTCTTGATATTTCAAATGAATCTTATGGGGAATGATGATTTAACTTGCATAATGGACTAAGAATGTGTTGTTTGTTTGTGTTTTTGTAGGTCTAGGATCACCATTCTCAGTATGTATGCAAGAATGTATGTATGCCTATATGTATGTATTTATTCCTATATGTATGTAAGATTGTGTGTACATATGTATCTATTATGCTTGTATGTATGTAAGTATGTATGTATTTATGTATGTCTTTAGAGGGAGGGAGAATTTGAAGAGAGAGAGAGAGAGAGAGAGTTTTCTAGGTAGGGTGGGAGGGAGAGAGGGAGGGAGAGACCTGAGAGAGAGAGAGAGGTAGA
>VDFB02270651.1:329854195-329889964 GCA_007258455.2 Sequoia sempervirens
AAGGGATCTATGGATTTTGGGTCAATATGTTCATTGCTACAATGTTTTGATTAAAGAGCTCAGAATTGTTGAAATTCCCCAAATACACATAGAACTAGAAGAATGACACAAAGAGAGTGAAAACAAAAGAAAAAAAAAATTGGGTCAACATGGAAGAGACATAGGACTTCTCAACACTTTGCATTGTCCCCAAAAGGAAAACAAAAGAAAATGAAAATGAAAGTGAAAATTTTTTTGGGTCAACATGAGAGAGACATTTCAATCTCAATGCCTTGCATCATCCCCAATAGGAAAACACAAAACAAAGGTGAAAAAGAAGATAAAAATACCTTTTGGGTCAACATGGAAGAGACATAGGGCATCTCAATGCTTTGCATCATCCCCAAAAGGAAAACAGAAGCAAAAGAGAAAAATAAAATAAAAAGATCTTTTGGGTCAACATGGAAGAGACATTGGGCATCTCAACGCTTTGTGTCATCTCCAAAAGGAAAACACAAAAGTGAAAAATAAAAATCGAAAGCAATGTACGACATATAGAAGAATGGAGGTACAAATAGAGGAATTGCACAATGAGAGAGATAACATCAAACATCCCGTCATAGGGGAACATGATACACACATGCAATCACGCCAAAGAAAAGAAAAGAAAATTTAAGAGGCTAGCAAGGTGAATTCAAGTCAACCATCTAACAATTCATCTTCCCCCCAATCATGTGCAGAAGGTGGTTAACTAGATAGAGGGACAAGAGCAAGGGTCGAACTAGGGGAAGTACTAGGTTCTACACTTGTTGCAGGAATTCTGTGATTTAAGCTCATGGAAGAGGAAAATAATGTATTCAAATCATTATGCACCTCTTCATCAATTTTAGTGATCTCATCATCGTTATCCAAATTAATCACGATAGGAGGATGGATGGTAATGTCCAATAAAGGGTTTATATGGAGTTGTGATTGTTGTATTGGATCATTTTTTTGTGATTGGGGAGGAGGTTCGTCATGTATTTCTTTTGTCAAATGCGGATGTTGATTTTCTTTGTTTTGTAATTAACTAGAGCAAGGAGACAATGTCGACACCTACACTCCCTAGAACCTCAATTTATTTTGATTCTATTTTGAAGTTGTGTGGGTGTAAGAGTAGGTTGATCCACCATAGGATCCTCTTCTTCCCTAATGGGAGGAATAGAAGAAACCATAGGAGGTGGGTCAATCACTTTCTCTTTTACTTTATAAACTTGTTTTATGCGAGGGGGCATGATGGTGTTGGTTTCATTATCTCTTGGGCATTTGGATGATGAGGGTGAAGTGTTTATTGTTGGTTGATCTTGATTTGTTGGTTTAGGTTTACATTGAAGCATTGTCGAGCATCTAGGATGGGAGTGTCAAAAATGGATTGGGATATGTTGCAAAGAGACAATTCCACTATTCGTTTGGCTTTGAATTTTTCATAGGCAACGAAAAAAGAAGTATTTGTGGGGTGTTATGGGTTCCATGGGCTCTGGAAAAAAGGATTCTAAGGAGAAATTTCCTTTAGAATATGTTGTCCCTCATTTTTGACTTGTTAAAAATTGGGATAACCTATCAAAATTTTGATAGAATTTGAAGATTTTCTCTTCTAAGGCATGTTTTACGAGGTGAAAAGGTTAGAAAATTTTAGTTTTTGGTCTATAGTCCTTTTGGCTAACATTTTTCACTCACTCTCATCCGTTTTCGTGAAATTCTGAGTCATTTTTAGTGTCTTTTTGACCAAATTCGGCTTTTTTAGGCAACTCAGCAGAATAGGGAAATTTAAGCTTAAAAGCAAAATTGCTAAAGCTTCCAAAAATCCCAAAATTGCTATGGCTTCCAAAAATCCCGAAATTGCTAAAGCTTCCAAAAATCCCGAAATTGCTAAAACTTTCAAAAATTCCAAAATTGCAAAAAAGCAAAATTGCTATGGCTTCCAAAAATCCCGAAATTGCAAAAAGCAAAATTGCTAAGACTTTCAAAAGTTCCGAAATTGCTTAAGTGACTCAAAAACCCGAATTTGTTTGAAGTCTTCATTTTTGACAAAAAGCAAAATTGTCATATGGCTTTAAAAACCCGAAATGCAAGGAAAAGGCATTTTTGAAGTTTTACAAGTCATTTTTCAATTGCAATGAGGATCTAAAAACCCGAAATGCAAGGAAAAGGCATTTTTGAAGTTTTACAAGTCATTTTTCAATTGCAATGAGGATCTAAAAACCCGAAATGCAAGTAAAAGCCATTTTTGAATTTTTACAAGTTATTTTTCAATTGCAATGAGGATCTAAAAACCCGAAATGCAAGGAAAAGGCATTTTTGAAGTTTTACAAGTCATTTTTCAATTGCAATGAGTATCAAAACACCCGAAATGAGTTTTGCAAGTGTTTTTGTGAATTTTGTAGCTTGATCTTGCTCATATGTACCCCGATTGAAGAGATTTTGGCATGAAAAACACTTAGCAAGGTCTGCAATTTTATTAAATTCTCCATTTTTGCTCTACCATTGCCACGTTTTTGCAGATTTAAGTTTGTTCAAGGCACCTAGGGTTTTATTTATTTATTTATTTTTCTTTATTTTGGTTTGTAAACTCTTGTTAGAGGTATGTTCTTTGTTTCTTTTTATTTTTCTGTTTTTGTTGCTTTAAATCTTTTGTTCTTGGGTTGCCTTTCTATGGAGATTAAGATTGCATATTTAAAAAAATGTATGGCTGAAAATGCGTTTTTCCATTTCACAAACCCTTCATTCATGTCTCTTTCATACACCATCATACTTCATTCGCCCTTCATTCATAAAAAACGTTTTTCTCTCTCTTTCATTCACCTTTCCATTTCACTTTTCATTCACTTGCCTTCATTTCATATTCATTTGCCATTACCATTTTTGCTGTCAGCCTTCCAAAACCCGAAATTCACTTGTGAGCCCATTTTTGCATCAAATTATCCCTTCCCTTGTCAGTCTTGTTTACACATATGATCTATCAAACCAATAAATCAAGGCATGGGCATTGTTTTATAACAATTTCATCTTGAATAAGGTGTTATGGGTTCTTTATCAGTGAACAAAAGAAGAAGAGATACAACAATAATTCATGGAGCAGCTCGAAGGTCAATAATCCTCATGAAACCATCTGGGGACAAAGTGAATCAAGCATGGAAAAAGGACGCAACGAAGAGAAGAACTTCCTAAAGAAATGGCACTACTCCAAGCCTGTGATAAGGTTGAAGTTCGCCAAGGATACAAAGATCATTAAGAATGCAAATTCTCGTTCCAAGTTCGAGATCTCTTCACCAATCCTGAATACTTCAAGTTCTAAAATCCTGAAGCAGCATGAAGATCATCACAGATGAAGGATGATGTAGTTAGAGTCGTGTCTTGGACACTTAAAATAATTTCAATTATGTATTTTACTTTCGACAAAGTATATGTAAAAACAAGTTTTGCAATTGCAAGTGTTCTTTCCTTGCAATTTTGAAAAATATAATTACATGTAAAATCTTACAAAACAAATCCAATTTGGATTGTAATTTTGAATAAGTCAATTGCAATTAGTTATCGGTTGAGAGATTTTCTCAAGTTTGTTGAGATCCTCCCACCTTTCTCTCCAGACCTCCCTCCTATAAATACTTGAGGGTGTCTATTGTAATTTTTTATCTTTTGGCAATGCAACAAAATTCTGCCAATTTGTGTATGCATTCTAAGACTTTGAGTTTAGATGTAAATCAGATTGCAATCAATAAAGAAAACAAATTGCTTCCAAACTTTGTGTTGGTACAAATTGTGATGTGACGACATTATTTGGAATTGATTGTGAGTTTTGTGGTGTTATACAAGAGGGATTCAAGCTCAATTCTGCAGACTTTGAGCTGCTTATTGCGTTTGGAGTTTTAGATTGGTTTTCATATTTGATACTGCAAACTTTGAGTTGTTTGTCACGTTTGAAGCTATTATAGAACGCTCAAACAAAGGGGGTAATTTCCAAACTTTGTGTTGCTTTTATTTTCTATTTTGAGCTGCTACATACTGTACTTGGTTACTAGAAAATCATCTATAAAGGTTGATAGGAGAGTAAGTTGTCAAAGACTTTGTGCTTTCAATTTGTTTTCTTGTCCCGGAGGAGCAACGGAGGACTTTGTGCCTTTATGGAAACTTTGCTTCTTTATTTGTTTACTTCATAAATCATTTATGTTTTCAGCTATGATTATTTTCTGAAACAAGAGAAAAGAATAAGTGTCTTTTCTGGAAAAAGAGAAAAAGACAGAGTTTCACCCAGATTTAGAATAGATTTATAGTTATAGTGTATTTCTGAATTGTTAAAATAGACAGAAATGGGGGAGCCTTCCCTTTGAAAATAGGAGAGTTTATCTCACATACTGTGGCTGAAACCACAATTTTGTATATCCTCAAGGTATACAAAATTTTCAACCAACAGAATACAAAGGATTAAAACCACTATGGTGAATAGTGAATATGTCATTATCATATGGAAACTTTAGACATTTTTGTATGACTGAAGAGACAACTTTCATCGAGTCAAGCCATGGATGGCCTAGTGCAAGCAAAACTAATTCAACTGTGGAATGATGGATAATGTTACATCCACTATCTTAGGTCCTATCTATAATGGAAGGATAATCATCATAGGGAAAGCAAAACCATTGTGTTTTTTGATCCATGCTCTTGGTTTGTCATAATAATCTTGATAAATATCATGTAATACCAAAAATTACTCAATGATCACATTCCCTCCATAGGCGGTATCTATGAGTATCCCATTAGTGGGCTTATCATAAATACAACCTGCTATGTAGAGAGGACCATCAGGAAGATTTGGAAGAATATCCTTATAAGAGAAAGTAATATCAAGATATTTCTTAGGTTTCCCCTTATGAGGGATAATTTCTATAACACTTACCACTTCATGTATAGGATCAATAGTAGTGGGATGTGGAATAGGATCACGATGTTCAATAGTTGTATGAACATTCATCAAATAATTGTTTTGAGTTTTGCTGGATTTAATGAATGACAGATTATGTTTGGGCATCGGATTGGTAAAAATTTGAAAATTTTGATTGGGTGGGGCAACATATGTATTTCCTTTAACATTAACAATTGAAACACATAGATGACCATAATTAATGAGGTCTTGTACTAGGTGTTTAAGATGCTTACACTATTTTGTGTCATGTCCATTTTGTCTATGATAATGGCAATAAGTATTGGGTTGAAAGGTTGGAGGCAAAGGCTTAGTTGGATCCAATGGTTTAACAATAGGTAAAGTAATCATATGTTGCTGCAATAGTTGGGACATTGTGTTATGAAGAGTGTCTGGTAAAGGTGTAAATTATCTTTTTGGGTCTCCATAAGTAAAAGGTATCACAACTTTAATAGTTGTTACTTGGTTGTTGGCAGGTTAAGCTAGTTGTTGAGGAGGGGGGTTGAATTGTAAAAATCCTTTGTTTGGTTTTCTAAAGGGTTGTGTATTGTTTGGGTTGACATGTTAAGATTTTTCAGCTTAGCTAGTAGTGGACTTGGCATCATGACTACTAACTGAATTGTGATAAACATAAAAGGTTGTACATAAATGCATGAAAGAGGGAAATTTTATCATGGTCAATTTATCTTGGATTTGACTTTGTAAATTTTCAATGAACATCTTTTGGAGATGTGGATCAGGAACCTTGACATCAATTTTGGCATAGAGTGACTAATAGCGGGAGATGAAATTGGTTACTTTTTCATCCACATTCTATTTACATCTCATTAGATTAGCCAATGTCTTTTTGGGAGTCATGTGTACTTGAAAATGATTTATAAATGCATCAACTAGTTCATTGAATAAATGAATTGAATTGTTTGGTAAGGATGAAAACCACTCCAAAGCAGCGTCCTTTAAGGTCCTAGGAAACAGTTTGGCCAATAGTTTATCATCAAGAACAAAGTCACTACATAAGGTTGTGTAAGCATTAACATGATTAGTAGGATCACCCTTCCCTCCATACTTCTCAAATCTAGGTATCTTAATTCCTTGTGGCATCAGTGTTCTTAATATTTCCAAAGATAATGGGTTGCTACAGACATAATAGGTGGGTGGGGCATTTTGACTTTGGCTTATAGTGGATATTTGTTGTTGCATAGAGGAAACAATGTGGAAGAGTTGTGTGATGAGAAAATCAGGATAGATGGTAGGAGGTGGAAGAGAGAATGGTGATGGAGTGTATTTATTAGTAGGAAAAGTGAAGGGAACACTGATTGGCAGGAAGGTGGTGGAGGATAGAACATTTGATGCCACAAAGGAAGTAGGAGTGGTAGTAGGAATACTAAAGGAAGGAGTGACATTACTAACAGATTGCATGACTATTGCAATTTGGGGAGTGGTGTAGGTAGGTATGGATGCTATGGTTGTAGGGGAAAGAATGTGAGGTCCTTCGTGGCTAACCACAATGTTTGTCGGTTGAGATGTACTAGAGGAGGAAGGAATATGTTTATGGTATATCTCAACAATTTGTTTCATAACATCTAAGCCTTTATTACATTCAAACAAACAATGGATATTGTCTATAGTACGAATTGTAGTAGTTGAAATGTTTTCAAGACACATGTTTTGTTGTAGATGTGCTAAATCCTCATGAATGTTAATTATTTTGTCTTGCAGAATGTGATCATTTTGTGTGTCAACTTTCATGTTATTGGAAGACAAAGGATTGCTAAAGGTAGGGTCCATGTCTAATGTACTATTGTCAATACTAGGAGTAGTAGCTCGAGACAACCCAAGGTCCACAATGAGTGTGTTATCACGGGATGCCATGAGTCATGAACTTCTTCTCACTAAAGTATTATTAATAGGACACCAAACACTCATAAAAGGGCTACTAAAGGCGAGGTGGATGCAAAAGAAATGAAAACTAGGAGCAATAAAATGCTAATAACAAAAATTCTAGAAACTTAACAGAGATGCAGTAACAGAGAACATAAATGTAGAAAATGCCCAAAAAATGCCAGAAAGTGCAGTGCAAAATGTGCAACTAGACTAATTCGCCCAAGGTGGCAAATGAGTCCAAGGATGATTTTTTTTGAAATTTTTTAGAAAATTTAAGATGATTTGTATGCTTTTCAGATTGTCTAATGTAAAAATATGATGTAGATGTAGAATTTCAATATTTTTAAATGATTGGAAATACAAAAATGAAATCTATATGATCATTTCACTAATGCAAATTTGAAAACCCTAGGATGCAAAACAATGAAAAACCTAATGCAATGTTGATGCAAGCTAGCTCTAGGATGTAACTGCACTTGAAACCAAAATTCAAAATGTTCTAGAGTAAATTTCACCAAAATGTAAACAAAGATTTTGGCTCCCAAGGGTCTTTCTAGCCCTTCTAGGATTTTTCACCTAAAAGGGGAAAGATGGGAAAAACGCAATGTAAACATTCAAATATTAATGTGATATGGATTCAATATGCCTAGATGAAATGATCTAAATGTAAAGGACTGATAAAATAGATCACTAATTGAATGCAAACTAAGAAATGTAAAATGTTTGAAAACACAGTGTTGTATGCTAAAAGAACTAAAAACATTAACAAACAAGAAAAAAACTTAATGAAACTAATTGAGGTGCACCTGGAGTCTAAAAGTTGTTGTTGAAAGGTTTTGGAATGTTGCAGAGATCAGTGTCGAAGCCCACTAGGACTCATTCACCATAGATGGCGTATTAGTGTTGCTTCTATAAAAAACTGTTGGAATAGGTTTCGAGATGTTGAGAACACAGAACTTCATAAATCACTTTTTCCAACCTGGTAGTGGGACTCATTAACCACAAATGGAAAATTAGTCAACCTACAGATTTTTCAAAAGTCAAAGGTCAACTTTGTGGGTCTTAGTCTGCACTTTTCTACCTGATATCTTGCAGGATCCGAATCTAAAAAATCTGATGGGAAAATGGTCTCCAAGCATTAAATAGGGTTATGTTGACTTTGATGACTTTACAACACCTTTTTGACACCTTTCTCTTTGACAAATCTATCTACAAGACCTGCAAACACACATGCAAAGAGGGAAAAAGGGTTAAGGGTTAGAGTATAGGGGTTTTCCTTGGTCAAACCCCAATTTGGTAATCAAACCCTTGATAATGAAATAAAAGAAAGAGAGAATGATGAACAAATAACATGAAATGTCATAAACTCACCAAACCCTTGATGTTGAAGTCTGAATATATGCTACTCCAAGATGCTTGAATGCTTCATTGAATGCTAAAATGCTATGATGAATTAAATGCATGAGTGAAAGGGTGAATGGGGGTTAAAATGAATAGAAAATCATGTATTTATACACAATTATTCCCTAATTTCCTGAAAATGCAACATTATAGGCTGACCTTAGGTCTTAAGGAATAAAAACCCGCCAGTAATTTGAATTTATTTTGATTTTTGTGCCAAGAGGGACTCATTCGTCCTTTGTGGCAAATGGGTCCCACTCAAGGCATGTGAATGAGTGTTAGAAATTAATTTGTCTTAAATGATGTTTTTCGGGTTTGTATTCAAAAATACACTTAATTAAGGCATATAATTGCATAAAGGGGCCAAATAAAGCATAAGAAAGGTGCATTTGTTGATGACAAGTCTAGAAAAGTGTGAAAGTTTTTTAAAACACTTTAAAATAAGACTTGGTAAGTGATAAAAAGAGGGTATGTAAGTGAATTATAATAAGAAGAGTCTAGAAAAGTGTGAAAATGCGTCACAACACCTTTACAAGACATCATAAATTCTTAATGATTCATAAAGATTCAAGACCTAATGTGAATGTGTGGGCCACATTGCAACATTAAATCAAGGTGAAATCAAGCAAAATAAGCACAAGGAGGGACACAACAAGAAAAATTAGAAGGGTTACTTTTTCCATGTCCACAAGTGTTTAAGGCATAGTGTGTAGCGTTGAGGGTTTAGGGATCAGTGAGAGACCTAGATGGATAAGGGGGATGGATGGCTAAGGATAGAGAGAGAGAGAGAGAGAGAGAAAAGAAACCTACAAAAAATCAACTTTCTCATAATGCGAGTGCATTTTGAAGTAGTTGAGATGTAGCCATTTTTAGGAAGACATAACGTGCCCACATTATAACGCGAGTGTGTTTTTCCTTGCTCTAAAAACGGAAAAAAAATATATACTCATGATCTCTAGGCCCACATTTTGCATATTATCTTGGTTATGTGTGTGTTCCAACAAAATGAATCTTTTTTATGCTTTTTTGAAGTGTGCATGCAAGTTTTTAAGATTCCACCACCTTTTTTATGATATTTCCACCACCTTTTTTATGATATTTCCACTACCTTTGCATGAAATAGCAAAGTTTTCACATTGAAAGGAATATAATATCAATTCAAGTCTCAATTCCATTCAAGACTAATATACAATTAATGTTTGGAGGGAAACAAGCTTTTGAAAAACTCAAATTATTGAGGAGTTTGAAGAAAGAATAATCAAAGGCTACATAATTGGGTAGAACTTCTCCATTCAAATCTCCATTTTTTAGGTATGTGAAGTCTTTGCTAATTTTATTTATATTTTCTTTCATTCTATTTTGGCTTGCTTTGAATTTTTTAATTTGTATATTCCATGTTCATCATTGTTTATTTTTTATTATAACCTTAGCTTATCAATGCACATTTTAAATTACACAATTCTTTACACTTACCAATTAGATTTTTAAACATCTCATTGAGGCATCTTGTTAAGCAATTGACTTACCTTGTGTATGCTTCCACATTTTGTATACACATATATATGAAAAAATTTATAAGTATGTAAAATAATAGATTATTTCTTAATCCTTTTCTATGAATGTGCATACCCCTCTCCAAAGCTTTCATTTTTGTATAGGCATGGGGAATGTTGGAAAATATAGTGGAATTCGGTTTAAAACCTAGAAATTTAATATACTTAAAATATTCTAAAGCCTTTTCAACAAATCCATTTTGTGCATATCTTGTAATCATTCTAGTCCACGAGGACATATCTCATTGAGGTATTTTGTCAAACAATTCTACCAAGCAGTTGATTGCCTTGTCTATGCTACCAAATTTTCCATACATGTCTACCAAAGCATTTTATAAAGCAACATAGACAAGTCAATTAGTTGTTTGAATAAATGACTCAAAGAAATGGGGTCTCATAGTGATGTGCATTTTTTCAAACTATTGATTGTATTGTGTATGCTACCAAATTTTTCATACATGTCTCTACAAAGTTGGAATATATACTCCTCCCATATTGATAGATCTTTAAATCAATTTTGGTTTTCATCTCTATTGATAAATTTATCTCATCACTAAACTTAAATCATCACTAATGTTGTGATATATTTTTAATGTTTCCTTGATTAGTCTACCTACAAGGGATGGTAACCCTCCTCTCCACTATTTCGAGACTCTTTTTTCAAGGCTAAGTTAGGAACATGGGGAAATGTGTAGCCTATCTTGCAATCATGGCATGCCACATGACCACATTTATTTAAGGCATTGGATCCAAAAATTCATGTGAGAATTGAAAAGATAGTGACAGTGATGTACATCACTATGACAACCCATTTCTATGAGGCATTTTTTCATGTTGCCCCTACCTTGTCAACCTTATGGAATTGACAAGCTAGTGAGCTCAATATCTTGTCAATGCAGTAGGGTTGACAAGGTAGGGGAAGCATGAAAAAATTCCTCATAGAATTTCTTCATGCTTCCCCTACCTTGTCAACCCTAGTGCATTGACAAGCTAGTGATCTCACTAGCTTGTCATGGGTACCACATTTTGCGTGTACATGTCTACTAGAACATTATTTTAAGATAATTCACATGCCTTGTCCAAGCTTCCATTTTGAGCCTATCTTGTAATTATGGCATGTCACATGGCCGTATTTCTTTAACACATTGGATCCAAAAATTCATGTGAGCATTAACAAGCTAGTGAGCTCACTAGCTTGTCAATGTGGTAGGGTTGACAAGGTAGGGGAAGCATAAAGAAATTCCTCATTGAAATGGGGTGTCAGAGTGATGTACATCACCATGAAACCCAATTTTTATGAGGAATTGTGACACCCCATTTTTATGAGGCATTTCTTCATGTTGTCCCTACCTTGTCAACCCTACTGCATTGACAAGTTAGTGAGCTCACTAGCTTGTCATGGGTACCAAATTTTGCATGTACATGTCTACCAAAACATTATTGTCAAAAAATTCACATGCCTTGTCCATGCTTCCATTTTGAGCCCATCTTGCAATTATGGCATGCCACGTGACCACATTTCTTTAAGCCTTGAATATTGTAGTTGGAGACACGCCCTCTACCACAAGTGACAATGAAAGGACACCATCTACCACAAGTGAATATTGAGGGACAACATATACCACAAGCGAATATGGAGGGACACAATCTACCGTAAGTGAGTATGGAGGGACACCATCCACCACATCTCAAGTTGAGAGTACATCATCACTCACATTTGATGAAGTAGGTACACCATCTTCCCAATGTCAACCTCAAGGTATGTTTTCTATTCCACCCTCAATGGAAGCTACACAATCTATCCCATCTCACTTAAATATTGATGAAATTCCTAATGTTGAGATGTATGTACATAGGAGAACACCGCCTAAAATTTTGCATAGAAATCCAAAGTATTTGATGAATATTGATGAGAATATTTTGCAGCCAATGGAAGGTAAGATTCCAGAACACACTTATAAAAGATATATTGATTAGATTTATAATTTTTTCTTTGAAAGGTTAAATGAGACCGCAAGATGTCAACTATTTGTTGAAATGATGCGAGGTATAAAGCATAAAAATATCATGAAGATTCCTAGGGTGAGAACATTGAATGCTTCAAGTGAAAATACTATTGTGAATAATCAAATGGTTGCTTATGAGAGTGTGAGTAAGAGCTCATGCTCAAAGGATAGTAATATTACCCAACGTGTCGTTAGATCAAATTTGGTAAGTAGTAAAACAAGGAGATCTTGTCTCATTAGAAATATGATTCAAAAATTGAGAATTAATAGAAAAAAATTATCAAGAGTAGTTCAAAGGTGCCAAAGAATTGAGGGCATTGATTCAAATGAATTATGGGCATTCTCGGGGAGACTCCCACGAAAAGATAAACTAGTTGTTGAAGAATTGAGAACACTAATTGAAGACTATTGGAAGAATAACACAAGGCCATCTCCGAATCAAAGGGATGTGGTAAGAAGAAGAATCAATAGTCGAAACCATGAGCCATATCCAAAGCATTTTTTGGATAAGACTCATACCCAAATTTTTCATAAATTTCAATAGTATTATCCTCAAATTCAAAATTTTCAAAGATATTTTGAAATGCTTAAACCTTTTTATGTTAATATAAATCACACACACACTACTTTTTGTTGTAGATTACATATTGAATTCTCTAACCATTATGATATTTACGTTCTATATGTTTAGATTTGCATACTAACAATGTTTTGTAGGAATCTAGCATACATGCCCCACAAACATCTTCAAGAGAGTTCTTATAAAAAAATATGTGAAAGAGAGGATGGCCAAATATTCTACAGGAAAGTATGCTTGTATGGTTCATGTCAGCATTGCAGTGGCTAGCAACGTATGCCAATATGTCAACATATGGAAAGCACACATGAGGTGGGAAAACAACTAGTAGAGTTTGGGAAGTATAAAACAATGGCATACATTACAAACAGTGGTAATCAAGCAAAAAGGTGTGATTTGGTAATTAAGAAGATTACATTGTATTAGTTTATGTCTACATTTCATGACAGTATAGTGTATGAGTATGCAAGGCATACCCATAGATCTCGATGATTGGACTTTCAATTCAAGTTATGCAAGGACACCTTTTGAGTTGGAAACATAGTTTAGTGGCAAAATTTGTAGAGAACTACATTCTATAGCCACAATGTGAGGTGTAATCATAACATTACAACTCCACATAGGTTTTGATATTTATGCACATAGCATTCATTGATGTAGCTAATAGTACAAAGGACCAAAGGAAGTTATTGATGGAGTATCAGTTTTATATTAGTTATGATTGCACAAATTCTCCAAAGTTTGTGCAAGGTTGATTCTAGTTGTTCTATGGTGATTTGGCTCAGAGGGGCATAGCATACAATCAACATATAATATGGTTGGATAATTGTGCAACATAGTTCAAGAATGTATGCATGTTCTACTGATTGAGCAGCATGCATGTCATTACAAGTGTTCAACATATGTGGAACTTTTGTGACGCCAAACATAGAAAGGGGGAGCATGATGGTGTAGGAGCATGTGTCAAAAGAGCATTAGCATGAGAAGAGTTAAATAATAAAGACAATGCATAGTTGACAAATGCAAAATCAATCATTGATTGGTGTAATGCTTCGATGGGTCCAGGTAATGAAGGTAAGTCTTCAATTTGTAATTTTTTTTGGTTTACGAATGATACTAACATTGCACCATATGATGATTGTTGTACACTGATAGGATCGAGTGAGCTACACTCTTTCCTTAGATCAAATGTAGGTTCATGGAGTATCCATATGCGGAAGATGGCATGCTTTTTCTCTTCATGTACAATGCAAGCTTGGGATGATTGCAAATCAAAGGATTCAGTTGAGAAATGGTGGTTAAGTTATCTTAGCCCGCTTCACACGTATCACCCTCTGACGACATTGGAACTAAAATAGATCGAATCATCAGTTGACTTTGACCACAAATCAGATCTAGTTCAACTAGGTAATATATCTACTTGTATAGTTTTTGAAATTCCCATTGTTATCTTACATTGTACTATATTTGTAATTTTGACTAATTTCATCTAATTTGTTGTAAATATCAATGTAGGGAATTTTTATGTAGTTATTATAGATGAAGACAGGAAAGAGGGAATGAATTATTACTTGTGTTATTGTGTTGAGGTAAAAAATAAATTGGAGGCCCTAGTTATAGATGGAGAAAACATCAAATGCCCTACATGCTCAGTTGTTGTTATTGGACCATGGCTTAGAAGGTACCCACATAAGAGTGTTAATGTTTGGTTGTTTTAGGACTTTGATATGCATTAGAAGATTCTTCATTACTCGAACCTTGTCGTGACATCTAATGTTTGTTTGATCAAATATGGGGGTAGACCTTTGAACAAGACCTTATGGAAGTTGCGTGGATTTGACCATGATGTAATACTTGACACAATAAAGAGTAGAGGATTCCTGACATGTTTGAGTGCATTAAACCATCTCTAGGTTTATCATAATTGGCTCAAATGAAGCTATAATAAAAAGATCAAAAAAAGAAACTTTCAAGTCAGTGACCTAGTACTAAAAGAGAATCAAAAGATCCAACTGAATCAGGATGGGAAGGGGAAGTTTGAACCCAACTGGTTAGGTCCTTTCATCATCACAACAAGCTATGGCTCTAGATCTTATCAATTGGCTACTCTTAAGGGACAACCTTTAGCTAAACTATTGAATAGAAGCCATCTTAAAAAGTTTTTTACTTAAACATATTAGAGTATCTTAGTGAAAAAGCCAAAAAAAAAATAATAAAGAGAAATAAAACGTTCTTTAAGTGAAACCCACTTTGTGGCACTTCTAGGACAGGTGTCATGGTGAAAACCTGGCAAAAAGGTGCTACGTTTGAATAATACTTGAATCGTTATCTATCAACACTATTTGGAGCATCCACCCATTCATCCCATAATAAAATGTGCACACCAACCATGGCTCGATGATTGATCAAGTGTTGAACCTTGTTGCACCATCAACATCCATCTCCCCTAATGAAGGTAATCTTGTCTCAAACAAGGGGAAACTTCCCAAAACTAGTGGTCAATTGGATCCTTGTAAATCTCATCATAGTCAAAAACTATCAAAATTAAAAAAAATTAGAAAAAAAACAAATTCAAAACAATCAAAAATCCCCAAAAAATGTTATGCTTTGAGTCAAAACCAGTCAAACTATGAGTCTCTGTGTGGATAACATAGGAAAGGCCATCATAAATAATGAGCCCTTGAGACCCTAGGTTATTCCCCAAAAAACAAAAATAAAACATTCAAAAATCTTATCAAAATCAAAAAAACATTCATAAAAAGTTAAAAAACTCCAAAAACAATGTATATCAACATAGTCAAACTATGATGTCTCTGCATTCATCACATAGGGAAGGGTAATCTCTAATCAGCCCTTGAGGCACTAGGTCAATCCCTTTAGGTCACCCTATTTATTTCTAAAATCCTCAAAAACAACAAAAATAATATCAGTTAAACTCAGAAAATTACAAATGATCCAAACCCCATTCTCACCCAATCACAATAAACTCATAATTCATAATAAACAATCATCACACTCACCCTCTACCAACACAAATAACAAACAAAATAAATATCAAAATAAAAGATTCCAAAGTGAAGATCGAAATGATTGGATAACTATTAAGTGAAAACAATGCCTAAGTATAGACTACCATACCTATTTGAAAATCATATCAACAATCCTAAATATGAAATTAACGAATAAAACATTCCTATAGACATCATCAACAGATTTCATCATGAAACATCAAAAAAACTATGGTAAGTGATACTACAACATTATTTATCTTTTTATAATCTTATCTTTTTTATTTATCTTAATACCACAATCCCAGGATCTCTTGAGGATGTCCATAAGGATTTAGAGAAGGAATAGTGGCATTAATTGTTAATTTGTGTTTGTTCAGTTTGAAAGATGTTTTTTTGATATTACCACAGAGAATACTTGCTTTGTTTTGTGTGTGGAAGATGTTTTGAGACAATTTTTGTAGCAATTGCATTTGAGGTATTTATACCTATCTATGTAACTGGTTCAAAAATTCTTAACACAACTCAACCATATACTCTAACAGGGTGTACCATAGAAAAAAAAGGCAACTTGCTTGACATGAGAATAATTCAAGATAAATTGGACTTAATGAGGACTTGATTCAGGTGTTGTGAGGCATTTTATTCATCCACACTAAGTCTTGGACCCTTGCTAATTGAATAACATGCTTTTAACGATGTCTTGTAAAGGTGTTGTAAAGGACTTTCACGCTTTTCTAGACTTAATGAACCCATTTCTCCTTGATTCAACATTACAAAATATGTTTAATAACATTATCACATCAATCTAGAAGACTTATAACTTAAACTTAATGTTAAACTAGTGTTGTAATCTGTCTTGCACATTCACAGTGGTTCAAGGTGTCTTCCTAGGCTATGCGGACCTCATTTTAGTGTTGTAAAGTGTATTTAATCACACTTTCACATTGAATTATGTGTCCCAAGCCCTAATTGACCTTTACATCATCATTAATAGGCCCCTATTGTCCCATATTGTGCATCCTAAGGCTTAAATTGATCAAATAGCCAACAAACTCAAGATATAAACCTTATTTCCTTATCTCCTGACATCTTAGTTGTCAAAACAGCCCCTGTGGGACCCATTCACCATCCATGGAAAATCAATCCCATCCATGTGGGACCCATTCGCCATGGGTGGCGAATGAGTCCTATTTGGCTCATTTTTTTATCTTTGAGCAAGAAAAATTGAAATTTAAGTTTATTATTTTCACATGTCAGCCTAAGGGATCCAATTTACGGGCTAATAATGTGGATTTCCTATAAAATCAACTCTCTAAAACCTAAATTACATTCATTCTTAATTATTCATGGACATCATTCTTCCATCTCAAGTTAAACAAGTTAGGGCTTCACCATTTCAAGGCATTAAGACGTCAATTTGTAGACATTCAATAATAGATTCATGTTTTGTTGCAAACATCCAAGATCAAACATCATGGCAAGATAATCAACTCCATTATTTCATGTTCCATTCCATTCTTTCATCATTTTGGTTTAATTACCTAAAAGGGGTTTGACCAAGGCAAACCCCCATGCCCTAACATCCATCATTTATATCTCTTGTCTTGTGTGTTTGCAGATTTAGGTCTCTTGGAAGCTTGGAAATCATTAAGAATCAAGTTTTAAAGTTGTTTAAGTCTTCTCTTCATTGAATAATTCAAAATATTAACAAAAACTAACTTTCAGGTTCAGAAATTAGAGTTTTGGAAGCAGACACCTACAGAGAACCAAAGTACAAACCAAAAGCTCTAATTCCACCTTTGAATATTCAAAAATTAAAAATTGGATTCATTCACCATGGGTGGAAAATGAGTCCCACTTCTAGGTAATTTTTTGGTTTTTTGCATTTTTAGATACCCTTTTGTCTGAAACAGGTTCTGGAACAATTTTGCAGAACTGGGAGTTATTCACCCAGAATGGCGAAGGAGTCCCACCAGGCCTAAAAATTAGCATCAATAGCATTCCAAATCCATTTCCATTCTCCATCCATATTCCAGGTGCACACTTTCAATCTCGTCAAATTTGTTGCAATTTACAGGTGTTTTTGCATAATGTGTTTTCAAACAATTCACATTTCTTAGGTTTTGCATACTTAATCAATCAATCATATCAATTAGTTGCATCTAGATCATTACATTTACTCATAATTTCATCATATATATCTTATATTGAGTGAACCACCCAGTTTTTAGGTGTGGGATCTATCTCTTTTCGTTGGGTGAAAGACCCTAATTGAGCAAAAGAGAGTCATAACATTCCTAATCCTAAAATATATGGTTCACAAGGTTTTTTGTATGTTTGGTATGAGCAAGAATATTCTTTGTGTGTTGAGTCAAATTCCATTGAATTGATACAAAGCCACCTTGGTTATTAATACCCTAGTGCATCATGTTTGTTTTCTACATCAAAAGGATTGTTAAAAGAATTGAAGCCTCTATGCAAGCAAAAGAAAAAACTCATAAAAAATGTTCATCAAATTTCTATCCATCTCTAAATCATCCAACACTTCTTCTAACTAAAAACTTCATCCTGCATCAAAATATCATTAGTACCACATCCATCCTACATCCACAATTTCATCAGTACATATCATAATCATAATAAAGCAATACAACATCATGTGCAATATCATCATCTGTCATATATCAACATCCATCATGTACATAATAGAACATCATCTATCTATTATCTATTGAAATTGTGTGCTAGCTAAGCTACATGATTCAACAAGTTAAGCTATAGGGCTTAGCATTCCAGAGAAAACCTGAAAACACTCTTAGGTTGTGGGCGACCTAAAGATTGGTGTGAATCTCTGGATGAGGCTGGCTTCCTGAATGGTTATCACCTAAACTACTAATTTTGTAAAGGTAAAGGGAGATATAAAAGCATGAAATGAAAATACTAAAAATTAAAAGTGAAGTGATACACCGAACTTAAGATGGATAATGAAACTTAGAAATCAAAACACTTGGCTCAAACTAACAGAAAATAGATTTTACACAGCTTATTGCAGTAAGTTTCTGCATGAATATTTCACTAAAGGGTCAAAATACAAAAACCAGCAAATGGAAGATATTCTTCACAATTGAAAAGTTACATGCATTTCTTATACACAATTAGTAACCTGCATAAATTCACATTTGCAGAAAAGGAAAAACTTATGAGACACAGCTTGAGGGAAAACAAAAAAAAACTCACCAAGAGCTTGATTAATCATTTAACATGCACAAGACTGCAAGAACAAGAAGGCATGAATTTCATCATCAGAAACAACCAAGATATCTTATGTATTCCATATCCAAAGAACTCATGTACGACAATATGTCAAAACTGTATAAGGACTTTCCAAAGTCATGTAGTATTGAAAATGCATAAGAAGAACTCTCTAAAAAATGACTAGAAAAGTGATTAAGTAACCAAGCCTAAGTGGTTCCACCAAAAAAGGCTCTAGAATCTTCATTTTCATAAGCCTTCAAAAAGCCTAAAATATAGCCATTAGATTTCATCCAAAAGAGCTCCAAATAGATGAAATAGTCAATTTTGACCAAGTCTAAGATGATGACATAAGAAACTACCCCCTAAAAGTTCTCAGTTGCTCCCAAAAAGAAAATAAACTCCCCTATATGACCTCCTTATGTCTTCCAACTTCTTTCAACCTCCCTAAATCTTTGGCATGTCATAAATTAAAGCATATCTTTCTTCTCTCTTCATCATGCGTTGAAAGGTTCATGTACTTCTTTTTCCATTAAAGGTAACAGTAAACTAAAGTGATTTATAAATCATCACTTAAGTTATATGTTTTACATTTTCAAAATAATGCAAAAACAAAAGGCCATAATTCAGCCATATGGGAGATTACAATGTAAGGAAAGTCAAATTCATGAAGACTCCTATGCATTACGTGGGAATATTGAAAATACAAAACATAAGAAAAATCTTATGCTATGAGCTTATTAGGTGATTCATTTGCAAAAATAAAAAGGCAAAATGCCTTAATCATTTATTGGCAAGAAATAGGGTTGAAAACCCTAAGAGGAAAACTGACCACAAAAAGGCATTCCATTTGTGAGTTTGAGATTTTTGGATACTTTACTCTATTCACTTGAGTTGTGCCACCATGATAGAGTTTTTTAGAAATTTTGGAGCTCGACTGAGGGTAAGTTTTGTGCTAGTCCATTTTTAAAAAAAAAATTGTAGAAAACATGCACACACTTGCTATTTCCTATGTATTTGACATCTTCTTGTGTAGATTTTGTACATTGTTTGCAGTTTGGCTTCTTTCCTTTCAGGCTCGTTCCTATATAGGAAATGATGAGAGCTTTCATTTGTCATGTGTTTTTCCATATGCATTTCTCCTGGTGTTTTTGTGTTTTAATGTCATGGCCGCTAGTATCTTACTGTGCTGCCATGGTTTCTATGGTTTTGTTGGCTTTGCAAGCTCTGTATAGTTTCTTTTAACTATGGCTTTACAAATTTTCATGGTCACATTTTCAAGAAAGTATGAAAATATTTTCATTTTTTGTATAATCACAAGTTTGGCGTTGATCCTCTACCTTGACACTTCTAGAGAAACTTGAGAATAACCTTGGCTTTATCTTTGTACTGTTCTTTAGCCATAGTCTCAATACCCTATTCTAGGGTTATCATTACTACACAAGAAAATACCCATCTCATTTGGTTTTTCTAAAACCCATGCCTTCCATTCATTGTTCCAAGAAAAATGATTCCTTATGAAGAAAATAGATTTGAAAAATGATTTAATACCATTGCATAGTATGTATATAACTCAAGAGCTCTATACATCTTTCCATTCATGTAGATAGCTGGAAATCTTACTTCATATTTAATAGATTACAACTTGTAGAATTTATTTCTCTGCTATTCATGAAAATGGTATGGGCTTATCAAAACCATAGCCTCCATTCATATTCTACTATAATCAATAATAAAAAAAAATGATTGCATTTTCTTCATTGAGATTAACTTATGAGATGAAGACATTTTTCATGAGAAACTTCTTCATGATAACCTTGCTCTATATTCATGATACTCTGCATTATACAACCTATTCTATTACTTGATCGTTCAAAATTCCTTTTGTTCCTTGTACTATGATTCCTTCATAGTGTTGTTGTAACATAATATTTTCAATATATTCCTATGTTACATTACTTTCTAGGCCAGAAAAGGTCACTTCCCAAGATAAACATCACAGTCCCTATCACTTTCTCTATAATTACTCAACATTCCTGCTACATATGTCTATGAAATAATGCCACAATAATATTGCATAAAAGACCTATCTCATAAAGAAAAATGTGTAACCTCTATCAAGACATTAAGCATGGTTAGATCCAAGTTACATAGTCAGTAATTTCAAGATCCATTAACACAACAAATGTCATAACCATCAAACCATTGTTAATAGATAACACAACACAAAATCATTGTCAACATAATCACCTTACCCATTGTACTGTACTTTGATAACTCACTACCTCAAGTATTTATTATTCATTTTCACAGTGATCCTATAGTTTGCATCTGAAAAGTTGTTATTGTTAAAGATTCTTAGCTTTGTATACTCTTCTGCATTATGATTATGAAATAATCATAATTGATATCAATTATTTTGAAGGTAATGCTATATGCACTTTGAATATGCATAAAAGTTTGTACATCGGATATGAGTTGGGCTCAACCCTTGTGGGAGCCACATTTAACCCCACTCATATGCTGAAATAGTAACATTGTTTTTCTTGTATCTGCACATGAAGCAAACAAGTTAGAAAACAAAATGCATGTTTTAGGTGTGTATGTTCATCTGATTGTTTTCCTAGACACCTAAAGTGTGCATTTCCTATTTAATGCAAATTGAGATCAATCTATACATGTATAGGTGTATGTTCATATAATATTTGTGATATTTCATTGCTTAGAGCATTGCTCTAAGACCATTTCTATTGCCAAATGCAATAAGTAGGAACAATGAGGAACTAGAAGTGACAAGCAATTTCGATCAATAGTAAAGCAAGACAACACTGAACCAATCATTCTTAGGAAATGACTGATCACTCTCCTTATATGCACAATTTCTTTCATTTACTTACTCATGTATATGCTTTTCTTAATTTGCATTTAATAAGCAAAATCCAATCTCATGACTTTTGTGAGAGAATGTACAATTTTATATTCAATAAAGATACTTCTTGTTCATAAAAGACTTATATAAATCTTTCCTATATTACATGCATCTGTGTTAATGCAGTAATTTGTAAAAATGTAATATGTTTTGAATTATTTCATGTATGCAATTGAATCTAATATAGGAGAGGATAAAATGTACCTTTTCTTCTTGAGAACTTAAATCAACAATCCCTACTTGATTGAGCTATAAGTGAAAATCTAGTAACATTTTTGGCAACATATGTTATATGTTTGCCTGCTAAATATGAAGACCAATTGCCTAGGCTATTCATTGGGCACAAAGTCACTTAGAAAACTTAGAAACAGACCAAAAACAACTTTTCTCATGGTTGTAACTCATCAAAACTAACTCAAGATACCTTGGAAACTTATTGAAAGCAAAAATTGCATAAAGGAAACTACCTAACTCTGTTGAACAACACTTAGGGAACTTGAAACCTATTATAACCTACCCTAACCAACAAGACAAAACTAAGTAAACAAAAACATTTACTAGAAGAGTGAAATAGTTTCCCTTTCTTCTCAATATGCAGTGATTTGCATGCATGATGGCAACTAAGAAAAGACAATATATTGAGAAATGTTCAATAAGTTGATGCACCAATTCTTGAAAGAGATAAATAGATTCACTTACTTCCCAAAACATATCATATGTAATGTTATTCAAGGGAGGATAAGTGACTTGAACATACTCTTGTTTAGCTGCTAGTGCAGCTTGGATACCATCTTTCGTTGTACCTTCATGTGTGAGTGCAAGATTGATCATTGGTGTTGCATTGGACTCCATACTGGCTAAATATCTTATTGGAAAAACCCTTGAATGAACAAAGCTTGAAATCTCCTTGGTGATCTCTTGTTTGTCAAACAAACAAGGTACTTAATCACCCACTTGCTTTACATACTGTTGTTCCAAATGATTACTCATTCCTTCAATGGAGGAAGGAAAATCTCCAAACAACGAGATGACTTCTTCCAAAACATCAGCCTCCAACTCTTTTATACACCAGATAATCATTCTAAGTTGGATTATGAGTAGCTTCCTTTCTGGTGTTCAAACAATAAAGAAGCCTCATCCAACCAACCTTCAATTGGTATATCAACTTCCAATTCTTCTGCATAGCAAAAAGGAAGCTCCTCCAACCAACTAGGACCTTGCACATCAGGTTCATGAAGAGTCTCTTGATTTAAAAGAATGGATTCGTCCTTCTCAAGTTCACATTGCTCCTACTATTTCAACACTTGTTCAAGCTTGTAAACCTGTTGTTCTAGTTCATCACGGGTGACAACTTCTAATTCTTTGCCACCCAAATTTGAACAAAATGTTGAATTATGTCCATGCACACCTCTTCGTAAAGCTCAACATTAGCCTTTTCAATTAAAACATGGTCAAAGATATCAAAGCTCTCACCTTGGGGAGTAGTATCAAGTTTAGTTCCAGGCTCTTCTTCTTGATTTAAGCCTCCATTGTCTTGCTCATTGTCATTAATAGCAACCCACCAATGTCTTCTTGTTGTTCTGAAACAATTTCACCATCTTGGAGAGCTTTTCTTTATGTTAATCGATACTTCTCCAAATCCATTTATAACAAATCTGGAATTCTAGTCTCCTCCATGGTGAATGAACTATCTTGGTTATAGTTCTGCTCTTCTTCTATAACAACTCTTTGCTTTTCAAAACTCCCCTCAAGCTACCCCTTTCAAAACTCCTCTGTTAGTTGGTGTTGATAATATAAGTAAGCTTGACTACTCTACACCTGAGCATACAAAAGCTTCATTTTCCCTTCCTTAGTAGCTATTTCCCATTCAAGACCACCTTCAAATTGCATCCCCTGTGTCTTCAACTTTTGGTCATAAAAATAGGCCTGTTCAACCATTTCTAGTTGCTACATAATGATCTTTTTATGCTTCTTGACATCAACAAACATTCTATTCATGTGTGAGAACACCTTTCTAATATCATTAATCTTCATACAGTCAAGATTTTGGCTCAAATCCCACAACATTATATGGTCAAACTATTGGATCAAAACTAATACACTTTGATAAGGGTGTTCTTGAGGCTAGTTACGTGAATAGTCATGTTGATTGGCATCAATAACCTCCTCTCGAGACTGATTTTGATCATATATTGGCTAATACAAAGGTTGAGTAAGAATGGGAGGGTGGAAAACATGATAAAAATGTTGGTAATCTATTGTTACAGGGTCATTTGACATAAAAACAACAAGTTGTTCTGTATAATATGACTGATAAGAGGACATATTTGCATGACTCTCATGGAATGGAGGTGGAAAATTACTAAATTGTTGTTAACTAGACATTGCAGAGATAAGACATGAAACATAGCAAGCCTAAATAGAAAACCTTATTAATTGTAGATAACTGGACTGCTGAAACTAGTTGTTATGAGGTTGGAGTCACCATGGTGTTGTTCAAACTGCCTCCCAAGGCTAATAATACTAAGAAAAACACTAGATTTATTAATATTTTGAAGTTCTCAATGATGCACTGGTACACAAAGTCGCCATGATATATTGATATTAATCTCTGAAAGGCCTAAAACTTACTGGTTGCATATCAAAACCCAGTAATACACATGTAATTTCTAAATTGTTTGTTTGACAGTCCCACCGGGCATGCCAAAACTCTTATCTAGTAAAATTTGGTCACATCTAAGCTACATGATTCAACAAGTAAAGCTACAGGACTTAAAATTCTAGAGAAAACATGGAAACACTCCTAGGTTGTGTGTGACCTAAAGATTGGAGTGAATCTCTAGATGAGGTCAGCTTCCCAAATGGTTATCACCTAAACTACTGATTTTGTAAAGGAAAAGGGAGAAAGAAAAGCATGAAACAAAAATACTGAAACTTAAAAGTGAAGTGATACACCAAACTTAAGATGGATAATGAAACTTAGAAATCTAGACACTTGGCACAAACTGACAGAAAATAGATTTTACATAGCTTATTGCAGTAAGTTTGTGTATGAATATTTCACTAAAGGGTCAAAATACAAAAACTAGCAAATGGAAGATATTCTTCACAATTGAAAAGTTACATGCATTTCTTAGACACAATTAGTAACCTAGATAAATTCACATTTGCAAAAAAGGAAAAACTTATGAGACACAACTTGAGGGAAAACAAAAAAAAACTCACCAAGAGCTTGATCAATCATTTAACATGCACAAGACTGCAAGAACAAGAAGGCATGAATTTCATCATCAGAAACAACCAAGGTATCTTATATATTCCATATCCAAAGAACTCATGTACAACAATATGTCAAAACTGTATAAGGACTTTCCAAAGTCACGCAGTACCAAAAATGCATAAAGAAGAACTCTCTCAAAAATGACTAGAAAAGTGATTAAGTAACCAAGCCCAAGTGGTTCCACCAAAAAAGGCTCTAGAATCTTCATTTTCGTAAGCCTTCAAAAATCCTAAAATATAGCCATTAGATTTCATCCAAAAGAGCTCCAAATAGATGAAATAGTCAATTTTCACCAAGTCTAAGATGATGACACAAGAAACTGCCCCCTAAAAGCTCTCATTTGCTCCCACAAAGAAAATAAACTCTACTATATGCCCTCCTTATGTCTTCCAACTTCTTTCAACCTCCCTAAATCATTGGCATGTCATAAATTAAAGCATATCTTTCTTCTCTCTTCATCATGCGTTAAAATGTTCATGTACTTTTTGCATTAAAGGTAATAATAAACTTAAGTGATTTATAAATCATCGGCCATATGGGAGATTACAATGTAAGGAAAGTCAAATTCATGAAGACTCCTATGCATTACGTGGGAATATTGAAAATACAAAACATAAGAAAAATCTTATCCTATGAGCTTATTAGGTAATTCATTTACAAAAATAAAAAGGAAAAATGCCTTAATCATTTATTGGCAAGAAATAGGGTTGAAAACCCTAAAAGGAAAATCGACCACAAAAAGGCATTCCATTTGTGACTTTGAGCTTTCTGGAGACTTTACTCTATTCAGTCGAGTTGCGTCACCATGAGAGAGTTTTCTGGAAATTTTGGAGCTCGACTGAGATTAAGTTCTGTGCTGGTCCATTTTTAAAAAAAAATTGATAGAAAACATGTACACACTTGCTATTCCCTGTGTATTTGGCCTCTTCCTATGCAGATTTTGTACATTGTTTGCAATTTGGCTTCTTTCCTTTTAGGCTCGGTCCTATATATGAAATTATGAGAGCTTTCATTTGTCATGTGTTTTTCCATATGCATTTCTCCTGGTATTTTTGTGTTTTATTGTCATGGTTGCTAGTCTCTTATTGTGCTTCCATGGTTTCTAGCATTTTTTTGGCTTTGCAAGCTCTGTATAGTTTCTTTTGACTATGACTCTACAGATTTTCATGGTCACATTTTCAATAAATTATGAAAATATTTTCATTTTCTGTATAATCACAAGTTTGGCGCTGAGCCTCTACCTTGACACTTCTAGAGAAACTTGAGAATAACCTTGCCTTTATCTTTGTACTGGTCTTTAGCCACGATCTCAATACCCTGTTCTTGGGTTATCATTGCTACACAAGAAAATACCCATCTCGTCTAGTTTTTCTAAAACCCATGCCTTCCATTCATTGTTCCAAGAAAAATGTTGCCTTATGAAGAAAACAAATTTGTAAAATGATTTAATACCATTGCATAGTATGGATATAACTCAAGGGTTCTATACATCTTTCCATTCCTATAGATAGCTGGAAAGCTTGCTTCATATTTAATAGATTACAACTTGTAGAATTTATTTCTCTACTAGTCATGGAAACGGTATGGGTTTATCAAAACCATAGCCTCCATTCATATTCTAATGTAATCAGTAAAAAAAAATTGATTGCATTTTCTTCATTGATATTAATTTATGAGATGAAGACATTTTTCATGAGAAACTTCTTCATGGTAACCTTGCTCCGTATTCATGATACTCTGCATTATACAACCTATTCTATTACTTGATCATTCAAAATTCCTTTTGTTCCTTGTACTGTGATGCCTTCATAGTGTTGTAACATAATATTTTTAATATATTCCTATTCTACTTTACTTTCTCAACTAGAAAAGGTCACTGCCCAAGATAAACATCAAAGTCCCTATCACTTTCTCCATAATTACTCAACATTCTTGCTACATATGTTTATGAAATAATGCCACAATAATACTACATAAAATCCCTAGCTCATAAAGAAAAATGTGTGACCTCTATCAAGACATTAAGCATAGTTAGATCCAAGTTACACAATCAGTACTTTCAGGATCCATTAACACAACAAATGTCATAACCATCAAACCATTGTTAATAGATAACAGGACACAAAATCACTGTCAACATAATCACCTTATCCACTGTACTGTACTTTGATAACTCACTACCTCAAGTATTTATTATTCATTGTCACAATGATCATGTAGTTTGTATCTTAAAATTTGTTGTTGTTAAAGATTCTTAGCTTTGTATACTATTCTGCATTATGATTATGAAATAATCATAATTGATATCAATTATTTTGAAGGTAATGCTATATGCACTTTGAATATGCATCAAAGGTTGTACATTGGATATGAGTTGGCCTCAACCCTTGTGGGAGCCACATTTAACCCCACTCATATGCTAAAATAGTAACATTGCTTTTCCTATTTATGTACATGAAGCAAACAAGTTAGGAAACAAAATACATGTTTTAGGTGTGTATATTCATCTGATGGTTTTCCTAGAAAACTAAAGTATGCATTTCTTATTTAATGCACATTGAGATCAGTCTATACATGTATAGGTCTATGTTCATCTGATGGTTTTAGGCAATGATTGGTCACTCTCTTTATATGCACATTTTCTTTCATTTACTTATTCATGTATATGCTTTTCTTAATTTGCATTGAATAAGAAAAAGTCAATATCATGGCCTGTGTGAGACAATGTACAATTTTATATTCAATAAAGATACTTCTTGTTCAGAAAAGACATATAAATCTTTCCTATATTACATGCATCTGTGTAAATGCAGTAATTTGTAAAAATGTAATCTTTTTTGAATTATTTCATTTATGCAATTGAATCTAATATAGGAGGATAAAATGTACCTTTTCTTCTTAACAACTTAAATCAACAAGCCCTACCTGATTGAGCTATAAGTGAAAATTTGGTAACACTATCATAAGATATATAAATCATCCATCCATCCACATCATATGCATACATCAAAAAAGTACAAAACATAAGCATACATCATCATCCATTATCATATCATAACACATAATATAGTCGAATCAAAACATGGTATATCTCATATATCATCAAAATTGAGAATGGCATATACATCCTAAAGTAACATGTGTGATATCATAATACAAAAGGATACATATATACGAGGCCTCAACTGGGCCAATGAATGTATATACAATAATGTTTGTAACTGAGGGTAAATTCTAAGGATTAGATTAATAAAGCATGTAATTCATGAATGACCATAAACCCAAAGTCCTATCGAGTACAAAGGAATTCAAATTATAAAACAGTTATACCTATTTCTCGAAACTTCCATGATTACCTCCATAGTACCTTCTTACTTGTTGGATGATGCTTTGCCCTTAGATTCGTTGTGCGAGCAATCTGCAATTGTCTAAGTCCTACAACAAGCCTTGAAGGATTTAATAAATGCCTAAAGTCTATGCCTATGACTATGACAATGTCTATGCCTAAACAATGCTAAGATTTGATCAAAAAGAAAATAATAAATGTTATGAGAAATCTAAGAATGCAAGTGTGAAAGTGTAATGCCTATAATATGTGTGTGTGTCTGTGTAATCGAAAGTGAGAGGAAAATGACATTTTAGAGAAAATGTCATTTTGAATGGACGGGCGAGATCGAATTCTAAGAAAGACCTAGAATGAGAGGTCCAGATTAAATCTAAGAATCCCTAATTAGGGTTAGGGAAAATTCATTAATCGAACGGTAAAGATAATATCTCAGATAATTGGATTGACAGTGGAGAATAAATGAGGAAATTAATTAGAAAATAAAGATTTTCAAAAATCAAGAAGATAAAGACTGTCTGATTTGTGAGATTCGAAAAAATCAAGAAGATAAGAGTTGAACTGAAGATTCAATTTGGAAAATCAAGAATCTACCCAATTACTTGATTTTTAGAAGATTAGTTACTATTTTGAATTAAATTAATTCAAAATAATGATTTTGTGAGACAATAAATAATCTTTTTTAGATTATTTACCAAAATGGACTGACAGTTAAAAAAGTGATGACATTTAAAATAATTTCATTTATTTAAAATGAGAGGAATATTAATTTTGACGATTAAATAATTAAAGATAATTATTTAATTTAGCAGATAAGATTAATTAATTAAATAAATTAATCAATTCATTTAATTATGACAGTTAGTGACATATTAAATAAATAAATAAAACTTATTTATTTAATAATCAGGAAGAATTAATGAATAAAGATAATTAAACAAATTTAGAAATTTATTTAATTATAGGGAGACTTAGAGAATTAGTGACGTATTTAATAAATAAATAGAATTTATTTATTTAATAATCATGAAGAATAAAAGGACATGAATTAATTAAATAATTTATGAATTATTTAATCAATAGTCTAATGTGGACCAAGGATATAATTAAATGTCTTAATTATGCTAGGACGAAAGTGGTAAAAATGAAGCTTGCAAGCCTAGGTCATTTTTAGGTGTCTACATTTTGCCCCTCTTTGTCATAATGTAGCATGTCGCATTGTGACAAAGAAAATGAGTTGAAAATATGCCCCAATGAAGGTACGGAGTATAATTGCCCCCTCGAGAAATTTTTCAAATTTTGGGTCGGCGATAGAAAGATTTGTGATTTTGATGCCATGATGATGCAATGCTTATTTATATGAGATGATGATTGTAATGATGTGCATAATGTATTTAGTAAAAGATGCAATGTGGATGACAATGTTAATGCAATGTTTGTGATTATGTATATGATTTGATGCTATGGATGATGTATGTATGGACCTAATGCAATGTTTATATGATCATGTATGTCTTTATGTTTTTGGATGCCACAGGATATAATCGTGAGATGGACAAGAGAAAATGACCAGATTGATGAGAGAAGATGACCAAACCAAAGAAGAGGAGATGACCAGACTGATGAAAATGCATGTTAATTCCTAGACCAAATCCTTCAAAGCTTTAGCATAGGACATTAGTATTTATTGCTCTTAATCATCATTAGGCAGACTATAGTTATGGCCAAGAAACACCATGATATTACATAGATCAAGATGTGCAAGGTCATACCATTATGTAAGACAAGCAGTCGTAGACAAGGATGATCATGACTCATACTAAGAGTGTGATTGCCCTAGTCTTTTTGTCATAATCCACCTCAAACAGAAAAAGACAAGGACAAATCATGAAACGTCGTTGCTTCTCTAAATCTTGTTTCTAGGACATCCTTGAGAAACTAGTGGCATGATTGTCAAAATACAAAAAAAGAGCCCTTACCATGATATGTCATTGTTTTTCTAAATCTCAAAATTAGGATCTTGCTAAGAAACTAGTAGTCATGTGTGTCAATCGTCATGATACGTTGTTGCTTCTCTAAATCCTGCTTAGTGGGATCTCGTTGAAAAACTAATATCATGATAAAAAATAAAAGACAATTGTCAAGTGTTTGCCAAGTGCGTCTAGATATCCATTGTTCTGATGTCAAGATGTCAGGTTTAATGATGATGAGATGCCCTTGTATTAAAGCTTTGATTCTGCTCAATCGACAAATGTCCAAGTTTGCCAAATTCAGGAAGGACATATCCTAAATAATATGAATGTCAAGAGAATTGATCTCCAAATGCCATGTGACAGTGATGATGACGATGCCTAGGAAGGACACATCCTGAGGCAGAGATGATAAAGTTGGTTCTTCAGAAAGACACATCTGAAGAAGATTGATGTTAAGAGGGGTGATCCTTAGATGCCAAGAGGATCCCACGAAATGCTAAATGACAGTGACGATGCTAGGAAGGACACATCCTAAGGCATGAATGACCGAGGCTATCTTTCAGAAGGACACATCTGAAGATTAACCTAAATTTGATAGTTTGACATGTTATGATGATTTGACCTACTTTGACTGAGTTTGACTTGTGTTTGATTATATGTCAATTTTGTCATGATGATATGATTGACCTATTGATGAGATTGTCATATTGAAATAACTGATTGTCATGATTTTTTCTTAGGAGTTTACCCATTTGGGAGTGATTCGCTTTGTCTCAAAGATATTCTAACGTGTGTGCCAGTGTAGTGTCATAAACCCTAATGGACTGACCTAGTGCGGCCTCGGGGGCTCATTGACAGATGGCCTTGCCTATGTCATACACTCAGAGACCTTGTAGTTCAACATGACTAATGACTTTGTCCCAAGGACAAAAGTTTGAATCATGATTTTATTCTGACAAACCTAAATGGATTGACCTAAAGTCTCAGGGACTCAAATGTGAGTCTTGCCTACGTAGCAAATGCGTAGAGACAACGTAGTTCAGACAAATAACAAAGACTGATTGATATGACTGACTTTGACAAGAGATGACAATGTGTTTGTGTTCTTCGAACAGTCTAATGTTGTGTTTGTGGTTTTTTTCAGGACGTTTTATGATTTTTAGATCTTTCTTCAGGACATTTTATGGTGTTTTTGTCTTTTTTAGGACATTTTATGATGTTTGTGGTCTTTTTTCAGGACTTTTTGCGATGTTTTTGGTCTTTTTTCATGACTTTTTGTGATGTTTTTGGTCTTTTTTTTCAAGAATTTTTGCGATATTTTTGGTCTTTTTTCAGGACTTTTTTCCAATTTCCAAGATCATGTGCGACATCCACTGTATTTTCATGATAACAAATTTTCCCCCAGTCAGATCAAAGACTTAGCCATTTTTAAGGAACATGGACGGGATACTGTTGGTTTACTAGATGGACAGTCGTCAGGACTCAATGTCAATCATTTATCCACTATGACAAGTAGGGTAGAGTGTGATGGCGATTTGCGTAATAGTGTTGGAAATACCTTTCATCCTAGGCCAAGGTAGACAAAGTGACAATATATGGCAGAGCAATGATTGACTACGCATGGCGCCTATTTGCCAGGATTTCACCATAGTACTTATCTAAAGTGCTTGTTTGTCAGGTTTTCACTATAGAACGAATCATTTTTCTATTTACTATTTTCTTGACTTTTTTTTTTTTAAATTTAGTTATTTTTTTTGGTGTCACCAAGACACCTGTTTGCCAGGTTTTCATCAAGGCAACAATTTTTTATCATTTTTCAACTTTTTTTGTATTTTGTAGTTTTCAACTCAATCCTTTGATGCTATATGTAGAACCTGTGGAGATGTAAATTGTTGATGGGCTATGTCAGTTGTTCTCCATCTGGTGTGGCCAGCTAATAAGCTCTAGAACCGAAAGAAGATATGATAATGTAGGGGCCCAACCAGTTTGGTTCAAACTTTCTCAGCTTTTCTCTGTCGGCTTGATTCTTGGGATTCTGCATGAGAACTAGGTCACCAATGTCAAAATTTAAGACCATAACCTTCTTATTTTAGCTGCAACAAAGATGGTTCTGATAGGCTTGGAGATAGTTCAATGAATTTTGCCTTCTTTCTTCCAGCATTTCCAGCTCGTGCAAGCATGATTGTCGATACTCCTCTTCATTAGTTAGACCCTTCAGGGAGACTCGTAATGAAGGAATTTCCACCTCAATAGGCAAAATGGCCTCAGCGCCAAAGACTAGGGCAAATGGAGTGGCCCCTGTAGGTGTACGAATGCTAGTTCGATAAGCCCAAAAAGCAGGGTTGAGTTGTATGTGTTAGTCACGGCCAGCATCATTGATAGTCTTTTTGAGGATTTTGACAATAGTTTTATTGGATGCCTCAGCTTGACCATTTCCTTGTGGGTAGTAGGGAGATGAAAAATGGTGTTGAATGTGAAATCGCTCACATAACTCCTGGACATTTTGGTTTTCAAATGGATGTTTGTTGTTAGTGATGATGGATTGCAGAAGGCCATACAGGCAAATGATGTAGTTAAGGATGAACTTCGATATTTTTTTGCTGGTAATATATGTCAATGGAATGGCTTCAATCCACTTCGTAAAATGCTCAGTGGCGGTGATAATGAATTTGTGGCCGTTGGAGGAGGTTGGATGAATTTTTCCCACGAGGTCGAGTCCCCATTGAGTGAAGGGCCAAGGAGAAGTGATTGGTCGAAGTTCCTGTGCTGGAGCATGGATCAAATCACTATGAATCTGACATTTGCGACAAGTCCTCACATATTCAATTGCATCATTTTCTATTGTTGGCCAATAATACCCAAGTCTCGTTACTTTCTTAGCTAGAGTAGGACCACTTGAATGAGACCCACATATACCATCGTGCACTTCTCGTAAGGTTGTACACGCTTCGTTGGTGTCGAGACATCTAAGGAGGGTGTCATCGAAACTACGGCAGTAGAGGGTGTCACTAACGATGGCATACTTTACAGATTTTTGGATGAAGGACTTCCTTTGGTTGTTGGATAGGTTCAATGGAAGGGTTTGAGATTTTAGGTAGTCATAAATGTCCTAATACTAGGGAGAGTTGGGACCAACAATTTCGTAAACCATTTCTGATTCTGGGATATCATATGCTGGTATTAAAAGTTGTTCTATTAAGAACTCCAATTGTGACACATTTTGAGGGATGTCTAAGAGAGAACCAATAGTACCATTGCATCAGCTACCTTATTCTATGTCTCAGGGATTTGTTCAAAAGAAATCAATTAGAAGTATGTCAGGAAACTATCCACCATCCTCTTGTAGGGAAGCAACTTCTCATCCTTTGTTTCATAGTCATCATTCACTTGGTTGATAACGAGCTGGGAATCTGCGAATACAAGCAATGTTTGAATTTTCCATTTAATTGCCATTTTGAGACCTATGACTAGTGCTTCATATTCGATAATGTTATTTGTACAAGGGAAAGCGATCCGGAATGCCTTAGGAATTGAATCCCCCTGTGGTGTGATAAACAAGATTCCAACGCCTGGGCCATGACCAGTATGAGACCCATTAAAATATAGCTTCCATGGTACTACTAGTTCTGCATGAAAAATGGACTCATCGGGAAAATCAGTTACTAGTGGATGAGTGACTTGAATCGATGCATCTGTCAGCTAATCTGCTATTACCTATCCTTTTATTGCCTTATGCTCGACATATTGTATGTCATACTCGCTTAGTATCATGACCCATTTTTCCAACCGGCCTGTTAATGCCACACGACTTAAGAGATATTTCAGTGGATCAATCTTGGCAACCAACTGTGTCTGGTGACTGAGCATATAGTGTCTTAGTTTCTGGGATGCAAAGACAATAACAAGGCATGCACATTCAATGTTTGTATAGTTCAACTCATACCCTATCAGTGTGCGGCTGATGTAATAGAGGGCTCGTTCTTTTCCTTCATGATCATTTTGTGCAAGTAATGCCCCTAGTGCTAAACTAGTAGTTGAGATGTATAGGATCAATGGCTTTCCATGAATTGAAGGCATGAGGACTGGTGTTGACAGTAGGTAATCTTTAATTTTTTGAAAGGCTTCTTGACATTTATCTGTCCATAAAAAGGGGATACCCTTGTGCAACAGATACTGGAATGGGTGACACTTATCTGCCAATTGGGCTATGAAACGCTAAATAGATTGTACTATGCTTTGTAGAGTTCTTAGTTCACTGATTCCTCTGGGCGGAGGCATGTCTATGATGGCTTTGACCTTTGCTGGATCAACCTCTTCCTCTTCGGGAAACTATGTATCCCAGGAGTTTTCCTGATGTGACCCCGAAAACACACTTCTTAGGATTTAGCCAGACTTTGTACTCTTCAAGTCTCTTGAAAATTGTGTCCAGTACCTTCAGATCATCTTTCCTGGTTTCTGATTTGGCCAATAAGTCATCTACATAATCTTCCATTATTTTGTGCATCATGTCATGGAAGATTGTGGTCATAGCCATTTGGTATGTGGCACCTACATTTTTGAGACCGAATGGCATAACATTCCAACAATATGTACCCCATGGGCAAGTAAATTCTATTTTGTCCTGGTCTTTAGAAGCAATGCGAATCTGATTATAGCTGGAGAAACCATCCATGAGGGATATCATCTCATATCATGCAGTAAGATCAACTATGATGTCGATGTTTGGTAAAGGAAATTCATCCTTTGGACATGCTTTATTTAGGTCTCGAAAGTCTGTACATACACGGATCAACCCATTTGGCTTTGTCACCGGCACCAGGTTGGAAATCCATTCAGTGTAATCAATTGACTGTATGAATCTGGTGTCTAGTAATTTCTTTAACTCAACCTTGACCAATAGAGCAACTTGAGGGTGCATTTTGCACAACTTCTGCTTGACTGGTTTAGCATTAGGTAATAGCGGGAGATGGTGCAAAACTAGTTCTGGGTCCAACCCTGTCATGTCAGCATAGGACCATGCGAAGTTTATTTTTCGTTCTACAAAGAATTTATGAAATTCTAGTCTCTCATCTTCAGTTAATGATGCAGTAAAGAGGACCATCTTGGGATCTTTTGCATTTGATATGTTATCCTCTATTGTGTCTTTGATTAGCATAGTTGATTTCTCCTGTTGCACGGGGAGAAAGTCCAGTCCTCCATCTTTGGGTGCCTTAGAGAGGTTTTCACCCACAGATACATCCTTTATTTTTACTATTTTATCATCAAGAGGTGCCTTTCGGTTTTCACCTAGAGACGTTTCACTTTTTGTTTTATTCTTATTTTTACTTTTGCGAATAGAGGATGGAGCAATCTCACCAAAGTATGTCATACAGTCTAAATCAATGGCGAATCCTAATTTGTGGTCCCCACTAGGTATGCCTTCTCATAATCCCATAAATTCAACAATTGCCTCATCATTCTGAAATGTGTCCAGGGCTGGCGGTCCTTGTTGGTCCCAATCGACTAGCTCAGGGTAAACTAAGGTAATGCCATCGTCAATGTTGGTGAATTGGGGTGAGGATGCGGATAGCATGCAGACGTATTCAGTGATGTTGTAGATGAGATTATCATCATCCAACTCGACA
>VDFB02270651.1:329890064-329970242 GCA_007258455.2 Sequoia sempervirens
TTAGCTCCAACATCGCAACTGTTGTAAAAATCCAACCGCCAACCATTTGAATTTCGCTTCCTCTAATTGGTCCATGAGACACCACATAGGATAGTCATCAATCCATCAAGGGCGTTCAACCTGTGTTGGCATGTTAGTGAGACACTAACCATGTCTCCCCGATGCCAACATAGCCAGCATTCGATATTGCCAAGAGTCCTTACTATCGACAAGAGGCTACATCGAGTCCAGAAAGCTATCGCTAAGACTTCGCCTTGTCGCCAAGACCTCATACCAATGATCATCACTTGTATCGCTATCGCCAGGACTTATCGCTATTGGTGAGACATCATACTGAAACTCAAAAGTCACATCGAAATGTCCTACCATCGGCAAGACTACCATCTTTCGCCAAGACATCACACCGAGCCTTCATGTTATTCTAAAGTGTTCATCAGTCGGAAAGACATACCGCTATTGCCAAGAGGTCATAGCGAAGTTTACACCTATCGGTGAGAGAACCCATCGTCAGCAAGAATTCTTACCGAACATCAAAGTCTCCCCGAGGTCAGCATTTGGTGAGGCCAGCACCCATCGCCAAGACTTCACATTGAAGTCTTACATTAGCCCGAAGACCATAAACAATTGGTGAGACTTCAACAGTCGTTGAGAGGTTTTACTGAGTTTTCAAGACTCTCCCTGATGACTCCTAGTGAATCATTGTCGGTGAGACAACCCTCCATCACTAAGACTTCATGTCGAAGCAAATGTGTTACACCGATGACTCCAGTCACTATGAGTCTCTCCGACATCCACTAGGCACCTGATAACAAACACATGTAGCTCTATCGGCAAGACATTTTATATCGGTAAGACTACATACCGAAACCCTTTTGTTACTCTGATGACTTCAGTTGGTAAGACATCAGCAAGGTCTCAGCGACTAGAACTTTTCACAAGGATTCAGAACAACTAGTCGGCCAAACATCAATAATGTCACACCAACTTTGCCCTTCAGGAGTTACATGCCAGTAAGAATTGAGGCATATTTTTCCAACAATCTCCCACTTGACGAAGATCTTACTGACACCTCTAGGGCATAATAAAACTACTGACATCTATATAACAATCCTCTTCATCCTTAAAAATGATCAAAGAATTGACATCTTTTTTGCAATGAAGTAATACTAAATTTCCATTTGATTTCTTGAGAGATTTTACACACATCTTCGATCACCATTAACACACATTGGAGCTTTCACAAACGCATAATAGAGGCTTCACATTGATACTTGACACAATCCAAACATCACTATAAATACACTTTGACATGAGATGGGTAACAATATTAGTTAATTGAATTCATTGTATGCTTCTTGTTTGCATTATTTGATTTCATTAGATTCAGTAATTTATATTTTTCATTTCATGAGTAATGGGTATGGAATCATAATCTTTGTTTGAATTAATCTTTTCATTTAATTCATTTATGTTGATTTCCATATGTTTCTTGATTTCCGCCTTAAACAAGAACCATTTTTTTCAATTTACTCTCATAATTTATTAGAACAAGTTTAAATAATTATTCATTTGAAGATTCAGTGATAAGAAGTAGAAATCTACATTTTTTATGTTACCTTATGGACCATTAAGTGGTAATGTAGAAATATAACTTAAATTTCAAACTTTTGTGTCTTTGCCAAGTATAGATTTCATAAAATAAGTACATGTAATTTATTAAAGAACCTTTATTTTTTAAATTTACTCTCAAAATTATTTAAAAATGCTTAAATAATTATTCATTTGAAAGTCAAGTTGCAAATAGTAGAAATTTAAACTTCTTTATGTTACCTTACAAACCATTAAATGATAATGTAGAAACGTAACTTAAATTTCACTAATTTTGTGTCTTTTTGAAGCATAAATTTTATAAAACATGTACATGTACTTTATTGAAAAACCTATTTTCTCATTTACTCTTCTAATTTATGAGAGTGATCCTCTATTATAATATTTTCTTCATTTACTATATAGTTTATGAGAATGATCCTCTATTACAACCCTAAATAATATAATTAAACATACAAATAAATTAATTGCCTCTTAATTTGTATTAATATATTTTTTAATCATTAACTAAATCCTCTCTTAATGTCATAAATTTCTCTTTTCTTTGGTTATCTAATCTTTATGATGGATCATGAAGTTTGATTTGAAACGTTGATGTTATAAAATTGCACAAATCAAATTTAAAAATCAGTGATATCAATTATATGTAATTTTTTCTCTTCTCCAACTATCTTGATGATGAATCATAAATTTTGATCTAAATCATCAATATTTGAAAGTAATACACAATCAAATCTAGAAATCAATGATATCAATTATATGTAATTTTCTCTCTTCTATAGCCATCTAATCTTGACGATGAATCATGAAGTTTGATTCAAAATATTGATGTTACAAAATTGCACACAAACAAATCCAAAAACCAGTAATATCAATTATATAAAATTTTCTCTTTTCTCTAGGGGACTGACCTCTTATCTATCTATAACTAAGGTTTGGAGGTGTGACTCATCATGCAACTTGCCACATCAACACATCTACCGAGAAGTTTTCAAATTTTACCTTTTTAAATATTGGACCAAAACTTAATCATTGTACCTCTAGTAGTTAAACAAAAATATATCATTTGTTTCTTGTAGAATATCATATTTTTATTTAAAATAAAACTTATATGCAATCTAAATGGACCAAATACCAATTGATAACCATAAATCTTTGCTATCTCTAGCTTTTATATTCAAAACAAATGGACCAATAGTTGAACACTAAATCTTTTTGAAAATCTTTCACATTTAATATAAAACACATGGTATTTATTGTGCTCATCTTTTATATTTGTGATAGGACAAACTATTAATATGAAATACTTCAATGCTTGTAAATTGCTACCCTAATAGTTATACACATAATAACAATATTTTTCATTATGATAACAATATTTGTTTAAATGAGTGTCTTATTTTATTAAATGGGCATTTAATTTTATAAATGACACACTTAAAGTGGATAGTTATGATATTTTATTTTAGACAAAAATATTTATTTCACTTGTTTATGAATGTATTTATGTTTTTTTATTTGAGGATTCTAAGTCATGAAGTGAACAACTATTGATCCCATAATCACATATTTGATAGTATTTTGATTAATATCTAAAATGAATATATACAAGATATAATATTAATTCATTTGAGTACAATATGAATAATCACAGTTGAATGCAAGACTAGGTATTGGACCCTGCACAGCGATTGGCCCCTCTCTCCTATCAAATTTTTACTATCTGATCGTGGCATTGAATCATAAAGTTTGATCCAAATCGTTGATAATACAAAATTACACAATCAAAAAATTGATAGGGGAGAGGGCCCAATAGTCGTGCACCCAATCGTAAATATAATACCCAATAGTCGTTTATATAATGTCCAATAGTTGTGATTTGACTACCCATAATTAAACAAAATGTATGCTTTTGATCTAAAAAGCAACCAATCATGTGATACCACATCGGCTCAACTTCTCATGATGTAATGCCACGAGTGGTCTCACTATTTTTGGGGCCTTTTGGACACCTTGACAAAAACGCATGCTGATGTGGCATCATATTTGATGATGTGGCCCTGAAACCTTAGTTATAAGCAGAGAACTTGCCAAGTAAGCTGCTGTAAAAAATTGGGAGTGATTTGAAATTTCGACGTAGGATAATTAGAAGCGCAAAGTTAAGGTGCACGACTACTGGGCCCTCTCCCCTAATAAGAATTGTAGAAACTTCATGTGAGCCTCTCGTGTTTCACGAACTTTGAATGCCTTTGTACAATGTCAGATCTGTTATTTCAGGGGCGGAGGAACCGTTGAGAGCACGAACAAGAGGAGTTACTGCAGACAATATGGAACACCAGTGGAGGGAACAAACCAATTAAGTTCCGTATACTGGCCTCGTCTGACAGCCAGGCAGGCCAATGCATTTGCTGAGCTTACCCCACCCCCATTCAATTCGCAAAAACTCCCCCGTCGTATCCTGCCATTTCACTTTCAAATCCGACGGTGCCTCTGCTCACGGTGCACCGTTGGATTTTCATTGAGACAAGGCCAGGGCTGTCAAGATGCATTCTATTTTCTGTTCCGTCGCTTTCAGCATAAATGTGATCGACCTACACCCGAGGCCGCCATAATTCATGTAATTGCACCAGGCCACGTCAAGTGAATCAAATCAAAGTGCACATTACTTGAAGATTAATCAATCAATCAATCAATCTTATCGACAGTACAGCCACGAGAAATCCTCCACGAAGCCTCTGCAGGCCGTAGCTTGGAGAAATAACGCGGAGGGAACGTTGACTGTAATTACACCATATTTATGCCCTTCACGTTATAAACTTTAGGCCAACTTTATTGAATGCCTTTTAAAGTATCGGTTTTTTCCAGGGGACAACTGATATTCGGTGGAGCGTAAAAGACAGGGTTTTATCTGTAGTCTATGAGCCTTCCATTATGGATCACGGAGTGATTTTAAAAGAAGAAAATCCCCATCTGAACTGGTGTACGGGACGGTGTAGATGTGCTACAAGCTCTCTGGAATGAATGTCCACCTTAGATTACGTTGCCTGGTTATTTGGACTTTGAAATAGCTCTGCAATTTATTAAAGAGTTAAATTTAAAGAGCTAGAAGAGAATCAACTTGTATAGGAGGCATGTAGAAAGTACATTCATAATGAGGTGCTTTCGGTGGGTTGATTTGCATCTTGCATGTATTTATATCTGGGCTGCGCTCTCGATTCATGCAAGGCAGCATGATGATGGGGATGGCAAAGCAGGATATGAGAATGATAGGTGTAGCAATGCTATCCCTCTTGTTGAGCTGGTCTGTGGGGGTGACAGCACAGTCGACCTCCCGGAGGGCTGTTTTTATCTTTGGGGACTCCTTGGTGGACAGTGGGAATAACAATTATGTCGTTACCATTGCCAGGGCAGATTACAGCCCTTACGGCATAGACACTCCCAATCGTCGAGCCACTGGCCGCTTTTCCAATGCAATGAACATTGCAGATCTTATATGTCTGTGTTTCTCTTTCTTAACTGTTGATTCATAGTCAAATTGTTTGCATGCTGATGTTGTACTTAGGCTCTGGAGTTTTGACTTCTGTGTCTACTATTGCAGGTGAGGCGGTGGGAACTGAGCCTGTATTGCCTTATCTGAATCCTAGTATAGGAACAGCCAGCAACTTACTGCGTGGTGCCAATTTTGCTTCTGCAGGCGTGGGCATTCTAAACGATACGGGAATCCAATTTGTAAGTTTGCTTCATTGTTGTGACATGTTCTTCAATATTATGGGTGGGACCGTGGAGAGGCTGATTTTCTGACCTTTTGCTTTCAACAAGATGTATTAATCAATCCAATTAGACCTTCTAAGGTACTTCTAAGGTACTTCGTTGTTATGAAAAATCTTGAAAGGCCAAGAATTTATATACAATTCTACAGCATATATGAAGTGTCTAAGGAATGGAGACTTTCATAGTTTTGTATTAGAATTTAGAGGTTGGTGATATCAATTTTTATGATTATTGTTGTTTTTTTAATAGATTGTGTGAGAGGTTTTTTATCAATGTTTAAGATCACACTCTTTGATCTATTGTCAAGGTGATAGAGAATTAAAAAGAAACTTTGATGTAAAAAGCTTAAAGCTTTGATGTAAAAAGCTTAAAGCTTGACGCAACAATTTAAAAGTTATTTGAACTATTGGCCATTCAAATCTCTGCTTTTTATGTTGTAATGGGATGGTGAGAAACTGTGGTAATTAGGATTTTCTCATGAAATGTGTGCCTGCAGGGACCCATTCTGAGGATACCCTTGCAGTTGGAGTTCTTCAGAGAATATCAGAACAGAGTGGCTGCAATAATTGGACGGTCTGCAACAAACCAGATGGTTGCTAATGGGCTCGTGTCCATCACTCTTGGCGGCAACGACTATGTCAACAACTATTACCTTGTTCCCGTCTCTGCCAGATCCGTCGAGTATCCCAACGTAGCAGATTACAACAACTACATCGTTTCAGAATATAAGAAAATTCTAGCGGTGACTACTCTTTTTGCTTTGTGCTTTGGGTTTCGCAGATTAATGATATTTTAAATACATCTATCTTTATAAACATGTAAACATTGTTTGTATGAGTTTTTAATAATCTACAAACACATCTTTTGGATTAAAATGTGTGATTTTTTGTGAACGTTTTGAATTACATTAAGAAGAAGAATATAAGAATTGTGCAAGCTTTTGATTTGAACTGTATGATTTTTGCTTGAAGTTTCTACATTTGAGATCATATCTAGAAAGAAAAATAATGAATGTGATCCAAGCCAAAAAAAAAAAACATACACTATGAAAAACTCCTACCAATTATAAAATATAAGAATTTTTCTAACACGTTCACACCATGATATTCCATCGCTTACTACCATTACCAATCGATGTGAATAAATGCTGTTGCTGCGCAGCGGCTGTATGAGTTGGGAGGGAGAAGAATAATGGTGACAGCGACGGGTCCTTTGGGTTGCGTTCCTTCACAGCGAGCACTGAGAACGTTGGCCGGTGAATGTGATCCCACTCTTCAGAGAGCCGCTGCACTTTTTAATGCCGGAGTACAGCGTATAATCAATGAACTGAACTGCCAGTATGGCGGCACTGTATACACTTTCGCTAACAGTTTCAATATGAATATGGACTTTGTGACCAATCCTCGAGCATATGGTAATTAAGGAAAAGCCTTTATTTATGCCATCTGGTTTCATCTTGCACAAAAGTTTACTTACGTACCTCTGTTGGATGTTCCATTGCAGGGTTTGAGACAGCTCAATACGCATGCTGTGGGCAAGGGCGATTCAATGGCATAGGCACCTGTAGCCCTATCTCTCCTGTGTGCCCAAACAGGAATGTCTACGTGTGGTGGGATGACTTTCATCCCACGGAAAGAGCCAACAGGATTATAGTGAGCCGCATCATGGCGGGTGGGGCCTCTGATATGTATCCTGTCAACCTCAGAACCATGCTTAACCTGGATGACTGATTGTCCGCTCCATTATAGTTGCTATCATCACTGAATAAACCGATTACCTTGCTTTAATTAATGATGGAATAAACCGATTGCTATTTGTTCTAATTATGTTCGCTGTACTAATTATGACTCTTCGTTTGTTCCTATTATGTTTTTATACTAGGTTTGTTTAAATATCTGATGGTACTGTTTGTTGGAGGACTACCATCATTTGCCCAATTAAATTAGGGGACGTCTGTGTGAGTCAAATATTAGCGGTATAGTTTATACTGTATAAAATTATATATGAATTAATGGAATTGTGTGGTTTCTTCCAGCTGAATTGTTTACATGTATTGTTTTAATTACAGTGGATAAAAAACCCAGTCCCTCTCCATTCCCTTGCTTTTGGAAGGCGTTCTTCGGAAAATGATTGGATTCTTCCACGTCACTATATTTATTGTTCAACAATCAATAGCAGATGAAGAATTAAAGTTAATCTATGGCAAGCAGCGCTACTCGTTATATAGCTGTTATAATTAAATTTTAAGAAGACAATAGGTGAAGTTATATAGCTGTTATGAAATATAATTAAATTTTAAGAAGACAATAGGGGAAGAACATCGATAGTGGATATAGTTTCTTCAAATGCATCTCTATCTCAGTAATCTTTTCTATTTTAGTCATTACATAATTTTAATTGGGTCTATAAAGGTCTATAAAGATTTCCATCTTACATCAATACATGTAGTTGACCAAAAATAAATAAACTAATGGTACATATCTATTTCCAAAAGAAGTCCACTTGTACAAAATAACTCACTTTTACATTTATAACCAAACTTTAATATTTACAATTATAATTCTATGCAAGTGGCTCAAAGCTTAATTTGAAACTTATTTACATGTATATATGCACACGTAATGGTGTCTAATATGTCATAATATTAAACAGCGATCACCTTAATGGGCTATCAATTGCACTTTCTCCCACACTTCTTTTCACATAATCATGCATTAACTCCATCCACTATTGGTACAAGCACACACAATTAATGCTATAAAGCTCCCCAATAAACAAAAATACATAAATCATATATAAAATGGAAATCATTCAAGCCACCCTAGAAATCCATTAAATCATATATAAAACTGAATTTATTCAAACCACCATAGAAATCAATTAAATCATATGTAAAACTGAATTCATTCAGGCCACCATAGAAATCTAACATAAATGACAACTACAATATGAAATGACCGATTCTTTCCCACACAAATTCAAATTTGAAAATCAACAACCACAATTCAATACATTCATTTTCCACATTCGATATAATCCATAAGAGGGAATTTCTAGGGTAATTTTCAAACTGAATTCATTCAGGCCACCATAGAAATCTAACATAAATGACAACTACAATATGAAATGACCGATTCTTTCCCACACAAATTCAAATTTGAAAATCAACAACCACAATTCAATACATTCATTTTCCACATTCGATATAATCCATAAGAGGGAATTTCTAGGGTAATTTTCATTACAAATTTTCATTTGTTTTCACTGCATATCCTCTGCAAAATTCAAAGCTTTTGAAGACAATCTATGCACATTCATGATTAAAGGACACTTATTCAGGTTGGTACACCTAGAATAATTAAATACATTTTTTCATAAATCAATAAATTGCTTTCTATATATGTTTTAAATCAATATAATGTTTTCAATCAGCTATTCAAAATAAAAGGGTCCAAATTTAGAAACAACAACATGATCCAATTTTTTAATCATATCACAGATCCTACATCTTATCATTCATGTTAAGCTTTCCAATTGCATACTTCAAATATAATAACAACAACATTATACATTTTTTAATCATATCACAGTTACATCTTTATCAACTACATCTTATCATTCTTGTTAAGTTCCAACTACATACATCAAATATACTTATGTAGTGTAGTAAAATGCATACCCTTGCACTTTCACACTTGTTTGGGCTTGCATTGTTTTATTTATGCTTCTTTATGGTTTAATTGGTCCTATTTTGCATCCACAAGCCCAATAAACTATATATTTTTATGGCGAATCTCGACAAAAATCAAAAGATAAATGATCATTTAATGCTTTTGTCTGTGTGTCCCTGATTTGTGGAGTGGGACTAAAACGCCACCTAGGGCGTTTTGTCCTCCATGGGTCTTGGGACGCTGATTTTGAAACCACCTAAAAGGGTCCCTTTTTGGAGTCTATGCCTCGAGATTTGAGCCTTGGGACTAGATGCCACCTAGGGTGTCTTAGTCCTCGGCTCATTTTCGAGATTCAATTTCAAATTTGGGTGGAATTTAGCCTCCTTTACTTAATGATTTCATATATTGGCTTGTTGTGATATAATTTCGGGATATTAAGCATGAATAAGTATAAATACAAGGTTCCCTCTCTCATTTTCGTATAACAAGATAACAAACATTCAAGTATTCATTCCTAAGGCAAGTTTATGCATTCAAGAGCATTTCATCAAGTATTTGAAGCCATCATCAAGATTCAAGCATCATGTCAAGGGTTTAGTACATACATTCATGTTGTTGAGCCAAGATTGTGGATCTAGCATTGAAGATCTATTTGCAACCATTGTTCACATCAGATCCAAGGATCCAAGATCTACATTCTTAATGGCCACTACATAGTAGATTGTAGATTTTCTTCACAAGACATCAACCATTAGGACCACATTCAGAGATTTTAGAAATTTAGAACGGGACTAATACGCCACCTTTGGCATCTTAGTCCTCCACAGGGTATTTTTCAAAGATTCTTCAGGATTCTGTTCCGACATCTGAAGACTCTGTACTTGCCCCAAAAAATAACAACAGGACTAATATGCCATCCTGGGCATCTTAGTCCTCCACAACATTTTTTAGCAGCTTCTTTACATTTCTAGAATCCTCATAGCATCTCCAGATTTCCTAGGTACACACATACTATCTTACTGTTGCATAATTTCACCATTTGCATCTCTCATTTAGCTTACATTTCTAATTCTAAGTCATTTTGCATATCACAGTGTGTTTTCCAACATTTTCTTTTTCAAGCATTTGCTTGGCGGTGAACCCCTTAAAGCATAAAAGAACCCCTCTTCGGTCTTCCTTATTGAGAATTGACTCACCTTGTGAGGTTGTTAGTCAATCCAATTGGGACTCTTAGGACATTAGTGAATGATTAGTGGAGAAAGAGTTATATCTCTAGGTATCCATTTTTTCATGCATCATTTTGGTGAACCCGACATTTTGAGCATTCATTTCCTGATTTAGAGTCCATTACATTCCTAGATCTAGGTTGCATTCATTCTTGCATTACATTTTGCATTAGTCAAATTGCATCTGGGGTTTCTCATATTTAGTGAAAGTGCATCTAGGGTTTCTCATATTTGCATTAGTGCAAGTGCATATAGGTTGCATTTTTGCTTGCTTGCATCATTTTATTTCATTGAAAAATTGAAAAGTGCATTATTCATCATCCTAATTGCATTTAGGAACATTGTTATTGTATTCAAAATTGAAAAAAATTGCATTCACTTTTGCATCCAATTACTTGTCACTAGTTACTTTCTCTTACATTCATTCGCACAATTTTTTGTTTCCAAACATTAGCTCCCTAGGTAGGAAATTTCGGAATATTGTAAACAACTCATAATTTGTCATTTTTCTATAATAAAAACCTCCCCTGGGACAAAAACGCCCTTCTTGATGTCTTAGTCCATCTCTAGGTTTTTACCTCAAAATCCTGTCTGAGTTGATTGCATTCTATTTTAGTTTCTAGGGCCCTCAAATTCCTTCAGTAGGACCAAGATTCCCTTACTGGTGTCTTAGTCCCTGTTGAGTTTGAAGCTGCAATTTCCAGGGTTTAAATATATTTTTTTGTGCTTCTGTTTGCTGCCATTGGTTACCTATTTCAGTGGGTTGACTTTTTGTTCATTCATTTTACTAAAACTAGCTTAAAGTGCTTCATTTCATGCATTGCTCAATTCCAAATTTGCATTTACAACATTCATCTTCAAATCATTACATAGTGCCATCAGAAAATTATATTTCTTGACAACTGAAAATTGCATTTCCTTTTAAGTATTTACATTGCATTTTAAGTTTGCATAAATTACTTTTCAAAAATGTTAGCTTGGGTCTTCTACAAGTTTGCAAAGAAAAATTTATTCAATAATCATGTTAGTCATTCATTCAATGCATTCCCTAGTTATGAGAGACTCTTAGTGCAAGAGAGTGAAAATGTCAACGTTTTCCTTAAACTTACACCCCTCCTATCTCTCCTATTTGTGAGGATGATGTGATAAAAGAGAATGCAAACATAGATAACCATAATGATCATAATTGTACTTCTTTCGATACCTCTCCTTTTAGTGACGAAGGTATCTTGGCGAAAGAAGGTACAATCATTGAGAATCATGAAGGTCTTGTTTGCCCTTCTCCTCATTCCCCTTGGGAAGATAGTATAACAATAGAAGATGAATTCATTGCTACCACTTTACTTAGTCTTCATTCATCTCCCAACACCCCCTACTTGTGAGAATGCTTTAGTGAATACATATACAATTGTGAAAGATCATGAAAAACACATTTGTGAGGAGGATATGTTGGTATCAAGAGATCCAATGAGAGAGTTACACCATTATTTCTCTCTTTCCTAATGTTCCCAACATTTGGAAGGATCTATTTGAACAAGAGGATCCAATCATTGGCACACATGAAAATCATAGTTGTCCATCCCTTGATGTCTCTCATATTTGTGATGAAGCTACTTTACAACATCTAACCATGAAATGTGATGAACCTCTTGCTTCTCACTTTCCTAAAAGCTCTCCTACTAGGGTAGAAACTATAGCACAAGAGAATGAGACCTTCGAGAAAAAGGATAAAGTCATGAACAATCATAAAAATCAAATAGAACCTTCTCCTAATATCCTCACTCTTGATGAATAAGACAATTCAACCATTGATAACTCCCTTACATGCGATGAAGTCATTTTTGAATAACCAACCCTTCAATGTCAAGAATATTTGATTTGTAGTTCTCCTAAAAACTCTCCGAAGATATAACGGTGGAAGAAAATGAGAACATTGACAATAGTAATTCCTTAGATGAAGATGATGAAGTAACTTTAGACTCCTCTTCACTAAGAGATCATGAAAATAATGTTAATTCTTCTGAGGTTATGCACATTAGATATCCCTTGGAGTACTCTCCTGAGCCTAAACTTATCATTTATCCACCCTCTCACAAACCACAAGTTCAAAAAAAAATGTCCTTATCCTCGAATCACCTAAACACAATGTTTCACAGCAGCTAAGTTACAATATTGTTGCTCATACATATAACATTAGGAACAATTTGCAACCAAGACAAACACCTTCAACATCCTTCCCATTGCCTAATCCCATCTTACCAGGTCCCCCTCATTTGCCTTCACAAAATGGTAAGGAGTATGGTCTTGTCGAACAAATTAAGAATACTCCTACTAAGATATCTTTATGAGACCTCATCCAAGCCTCCCCCCATATCATAACATGATTCAAAGTTCCTTACAACAAGTTCCTATCCCTTCTAATACACAACCAAATGACATAGAACCATGATTCAAGGAATAAATGCTGACATTATTTTCCAACAAAGTGAGCTCCCTGCTTTGGAAGTGCAAAAACAATATGATGCTTTCATGATCATAGCTCAATACAATACCACAGGGATAAAGTGAACCCTTGTTGACAATGGCTCAGCCTTAAACGTGTGTAGTGCAAGTCTTTTGGATAAACTTGGTGTTGATAAATCAAAAATTCAACCTAACTCTTTATCTATTAAGGGATTTGATAATGTGGGAAAGAAATCACTTGGAGTGATAACTTTACCTATTACAATTGGAAAGGTTACCTTACAAACCCCTATTCATGTTATGCCTCATGATATTTCATACAATCTCCATTTAGGTGGACCATGGATTCATGAGATGCATGCAGTGCCTTCTACCCTTCATCATAAAATGATTATGTCTACAACAACAAAGTGTACACATTGAATGTTGATAATGATGTCATAGAAGAGAATGCAAACATAGATAACCATGATGATCATAATTGTACTTCTCTCAATACCTCTCCTTTTAGTGACGAAGATATCTTGGCAAAAGAAGGTACAATCATTGAGAATCATGGTCTTAATTTCCCTTCTCCTAATTCCCCTTGGGAAGATAGTATAACATTAGAAGATGAATTCATTGCTACCACTTTACTTAGTCTTCATTCATTTTCCAACACCCCCCTACTTGTGAGAATGCTTTAGTGAATACAGATACAATCGTGAAAGATCATGAAAAACACATTTGTGAGGAGGATATTTTGGTATCAAGAGATCCAATGAGAGAGTTACACCATTATGTCTCTCTTTCCTAATGTTCCTAACATTTGTAAGGGTCTATCTGAACAAGAGGATCCAATCACTGGCACACATGAAAATCATAGTTGTCCATCCCTTGATGTCTCTCCTATTTGGGATGAAGTTGCTTTACAACATCTAACCATGAAATGTGATGAACCTCTTGTTTGTCACTTTCCTAAAAGCTCTCCTACTATGGTAAAAACTATGGCACAAGAGAATGAGACCTTAGAGAAAAATGATAAAGTCATGAAAAATCATAACAATCAAATAGAGTCTTCTCCTAATATCCCCACTATTGATGAACAAGACAATTCAACCATTGATAACTCCCTTACATGTGATGAAGTCATTTTTGAAGAACCAACCTGTCAATGACAAGAATATTTGATTTTTAGTTCTCCTAAAAACTCTCCTACTAGGGAAGATATAATAGTGGAAGAAAATGAGAACAATGACAATAGTAATTCCTTAGATGAAGATGATGAAGTAACCTTAGACTCCTCTTCACTAAGAGATCATGAAAATAATGATAATTCTTCTGAGGTTATGCACATTAGATATTCCTTGGATTACTCTCTCGAGCCTAAAGTTATCATTTATCCACCCTCTCACAAACCACAAGTTCAAAAAAAACCTGTCCTTATCCTTGAACCACCTAAACACAATGTTTTGCAGCAACCGAGTTACAATATCGTTGCTCATAAATATAACACTAGGAATAATCTACAACCAAGACAAACACCTTCAACATCCCTCCCATTGCCTAATCCCATCTTACTAGGTCCCCCTTGTTTGCCTTCACAAAATTGAAAGGAGTATGATCTTGTCGAACAACTTAAGAGTACTCCTGCTAAGATGTCTTTATGAGACCTTATCCAAGCCTCCCTCGACTATCATAATATGATTCAAAGTGCCTTACAACAAGTTCCTATCCCTTCTAATACACAACCAAATGAAATAGAATCCATAATTCAAGGAATAAATGCTGACATTATTTTCCACCAAAGTGAGCTCCCTGCTTTGGAAGTGAAAAAATAATATGATGCTTTCATGATCATAGCTCAATACAATACCATAGGGAGAAAGTGAACCCTTGTTAACAATGGCTCAGTCTTAAATGTGTGTAGTGAAAGCCTTTTGGATAGACTTGGTGTTGATAAATCAAAAATTCAACCTGACTCTTTATCTATTAAGGGATTTGATAATGTGAGAAAGAAATCACTTGGAGTGATAAATTTACCTATTACAATTGGAAACGTTACCTTACAAACCCCTATTCATGTTATGCCTTGTGATATTTCATACAATCTCCTTTGAGGTAGACCGTGGATTCATAAGATGCATGCGGTGCCTTCTACCCTTCATTGTAAAATCAAGTATGTCTACAACAACAAAGTGTACACATTAGATGTTGATAATAGGCCTTACAGTGTTTTACAACTCGAGAAAAATAAAGAGAATCCCTTGAAAATATTAACACCAACTACACAAGTGAAACCCATGCAATAGACACACAAAGAAAAACACATTGAAGAAGTCACAAAGCTATTAGAAGATGATTGGGGTTCCTTATATTTTGAACATACAAATTCATGGGAGAATACAAGACCATAAACAAAGATTTAGACAAGGGAAAAGAAATAGTGGTAATTTCAACACAAAATTCAGACGACCCTTCGAAAGCATCCACCTCCACTACTTTAGAACAAAAGACAAAAAATTACACAACAACCTTTGACGAAGCTGACTACGAACAACCACCAAATCCAAAAGCAATGAAAAAGCTTTATGGAAAAGGTCAGGAGCTTATAAAACAACTTGTATATCGTGGAAAAGGATGTGGTGCTAGAGAATAAGGTATTCGGGTCCCTATAGAGCTACATATGTAAGAAAAGACTAGTGTATTGGTTATTGTCCCTCAAAAGACACAAACAAGCCTTCCCTTAATATCAAGACTATCACAAAACATCCTTCTAAGCTGACTTTAATAGTGATGCATCTTGAACTGATAGACAATAGTGTTCATGACGGTTATCCTTTGCAAGCAATGAAAATAACAAAGAAATTCCGGCTTAATGTAAATGTCATCATGCAAAATGCTAATGATTTTAATTTTTTAGATTTTACACCCTCTTGTAAAGGAGAGAATAAAATCTCTCAATCTAAAGAGTCTTGTGTAAGTATGACATCTACTACTAAGCAAGAGATATCTTTGTCACAAAATAAATAAACATCTTCTATTGATCAAGAGAGTATCTTGAGGAGACTCCTCCAAGATTGTTTGATCTCTCTCCCTCCAAAAACACGAAAAAAAATCTATTACAAGACTTCATTTTGTGCATAACATAGAATTCATCATCATTCTACTAATGAATGTAAGGATTCGAAAAAAAAAATTCAACATCTTAAGGAGTTTGGTGTTCTTCCTTATGTGGGGGGCACCTAATTCCTCTAATTGATACTAATTTTCACTCTAGCATGTTTCTCATCAATCATCTCAGCTCACCCTTGTCCTGCACTAAGTGGGGGAAAGTGGTTCGATAGCCTTGTCCTCGTATGTCACTTGTCATTTCCTCTTGTGGCTAGTTGGCTGCCTTTCATATATATATAAGAGCAAGCTTGGGATGTGGACGACATCCCTTAAGTTGGCTCGCATGTGACATACTAATTTATGCAACCCTCTTTTCCATTTTTTATCTTTTGGCTATTTTAAAGTAATTGCTCATAGCATGGTGTTAGCAATTTCTTTAAAGTGGGAGCATACATTGGCATTAATTCGGCATGATTTCATTTGCATTTGTTCTCATGTTTCATTGCATGATTTTTCTTTCTTCTTGTGATGCATCCTTTTCTTGGTGGTGTCATTGGGTTTGATTTCCTCTGAGAGCGTGATATTTCCTTGCATTTGTCCTCTCTTGGAGATGTTAAGCACAATGTTCCCTAAGATGATACCTTGCATTTGTCCTCTCTTGCAGGCATTCAACACAATGTTCCCTAAGATGAGACCTTGCAATTGTCCTCTCTTGGAGATGTTCAAAACAATGTTCCCTAAGATGAGACCTTGCACGAACTAAGAAAAATCCCTTTGAACATCCCTCTTTCTTGTTGCACTACATTTTTGTACCTTATTAAAGTCATGGAGGTATGACTTTGATATGGTCCCCTACGGTGCACCTAGTGAACACCTAGCTTCACTATTCCTTGTGAGCGTCTATTTTTCTTGTCCTTATCACAGTCATAGGGGTATGACCTTGATATGGACCTCTTGGGGCTCACCTAGTGGACACATAGCTCCCACTAGCCCTTGTGAGCATGCATTTTGTTTGCATAGTGGACAACGCATTCCACTTGTAAAACCTCTTTCAGCCTAAACCCAGTCCACTGCATTGGACGACCAGTCGAAGCTTGATCTATGGAATTTTCCTTTTGTGTTTTCCTTTCTTGTTATTCTTTTTCTATCTTTAACGGTGTATGCTTGTGATCTGATTATGGCTTCATATATCATCTGCATGTGTGTTCCTTTATGCTTATGTTGGTTTGCCATAGGATCTCAACCTTGGGGGCTTGATCATCCCTCTTGATCCTTGTCATCCTATCTTACTAACATTTGTACATTTGAACCCCTCTTGATTGTGTGGTTGGCTGCTTTAGTGTAAGTTTGAAGTAGTTCATCTTCGCACTAAAGTGGGGGCTAAATGTAGAGTAGTAAAATGCATACCCTTGCATTTCCACACTTGTTTGGGCCCACCTTTCTTTATTTATGCTTCTTTATGGTTTAATTGGTCCTATTTTGCTTATGGAAAATCCTGAAAAACATCAAAAGATAAATGATCATTTAATGTTTTTGTCTGTGTGTCCTTGATTTGTGGAGTGGGACTAAAACACCACCTAGGGCATCTTTGTCCTCCATGGGTCTTAGGACCCTAATTTTGAAACCACCTGAAAAGGTCCTGTTTTGGAGTTTATGCCCCGAGATTTGAGCCTTGGGACTAAGATGCCACATCCTTGATTTGTGGACTGGGAATAAAATGCCACCTAGGGCATCTTTGTCCTCCATGGGTCTTGGGACCCTAATTTTGAAACCACCTGAAAAGGTCCTGTTTTGGAGTTTATGCCCCGAGATTTGAGCCTTGGGACTAAGACACCACCTAGGGCGTCTTAGTCCTCCTTGGCTTATTTTTTAGGATTCAATTTCAAGTTTGGGTGGGATTTAGCCTCCTTTACTTAATGATTTCATATGTCGGCTTGTTGTGATGAAATTTCAGGATATTAAGCATGAATAAGTATAGATACAAGGTTCCCTCTTCATTTTCATATAACAAGATAACAAGCATTCAAGTATTCAAGTATTCATTCCTAAGGCAAGTTTATGCATTCAATAACATTTCATCAAGTATTTGAAGTCATCATCAAGATTCAAGCATCATGTCAAGGGTCTAATGTATCCATTCATGTTGTTGAGCCAAGATTGTGGATCTAGCATTGAAGATCTATTTGCAACCATTGTTCACATTAGATCCAAGGATCCAAGAACTAAATTCTTCATGGTCACTACATGGTAGATTTCAGATTTGCTTCACAAGACATCAACCCTTGGGACCACATTTAGAGATTTTAGAAATTCAGAACAAGACTAATTTGCCACCTTTAGCGTCTTAGTCCTCCACAGGGTATTTTTCAGAGATCCTTTAGGATTCTGTTCTGGCATCCAAAGACTTTGTACTTGCCCTGAAAAACAACAGCGTGACTAATACACCATCCTAGGCGTCTTAGTCCTCCACAACACTTTTTGGAAACTTCTTTACATTTCTAGAATCCTCACAACATCTCTAGATTTCCTAGGTACACACATACTATCTTACTGCTGCATAATTTCACCATTTGCATCTCTCATTTAGCTTACATTTCTAATTCTAAGTCATTTTGTATATCACATTGTTTTTTCCAACATTTTCTTTTCCAAGCATTTTCTTGGTGGTGAACCCCTTAAAGCCTAAAAGAACCCCTCCTAGGTCTTCCTTATTGAGAATTGACTCACCTTGTGAGGTTGTTAGTCAATCCAATTGGGACTCCTAGGACATTAGTGAATGATTAGTGGAGAAAGAGTGATATCTCTAGGTATCCATTTTTTAACGCATCAACTTCTAAATCTTTATCTAATGCATCTACTCATTCTTACTTGCAATTTGTTGTATTTTATCATTGTTTATTTGTATGGCATAAAGAGTTTCATTGAAATGATTTCTTTCACTTTATACTTTGAAATAATTACATAGAATGTAAAATAAATAAAACCTTGTCTGGCTTTATTCTAAATCCCTTGTTTATAATCATAAAATTTGATAGGTATAGGGTTATTGTCCCAATTTTTTGACCAGTTTTAGGATTACACACACAAATGCACACATATATGTACATATATATATATATACACAAGTATGTATGTATATATATAGGTTATTGTCTTAATTTTTTGTTTGCTTTCAGGATTACACATCATGCATTATCTCCTAGTTTCAGGAAACCTCCACCCATCATTTCTCCTTAAATTTTGCAAATAATGATATGGGTTAAATTGTTTTCCACTACTTATCTTGTCAAATTTGCATCACTATATTAATATCATGTATGGTTTCATTATACTATCAATTTATTTCAGCAAATGTGAAGTTATTACAAATCTATTTGGGTATGGGTTTTCTTTGTTTCAGTAATATGTCACCACATAAATATATGTATCTATATATATACACACACACACACAAACATATATACATATACATATGTATATGTATAAGTATATACACACATGCATACATATATACATACGTATATACACATTATTTTCCCCGTGGACTTCTTATCTCCTTCCTCTTCAACCTGACACTCTGTGAAGGTTCCTCTTCAACACGTGCTCTCCTTCGCTCACAGGTAACACACATTGTATCCTTCCTCCTTGCATTTTGTAGGTACAATAATTGGTTTTTGCTACTTCCTATGTGCAGTCCCAATTATATGACAAGTTTCAAGATTATACAACATGCATATTGTCCAAGTGACATATATCATCAACCCATAGTTTCTCCTTACATTATATTTAGACAATGAAATGATCTAATCTATTTTCCTCCACTTATCTTGTCAATTACCATCACTGTATAGATGTTGTGTAGGGTTTCATTATACTATGTGTGTACCTTAGAATTTTAACCCATTCTAAGTGCAAAATAACTAAAAATGCAAGTGGAAAAATACTAAGAACACTTTAGTGATTAGCCTAAAGAGTGATAAAACAAGGAAATAGATGAAATAAGATGCAAATTCATTATACCTTGTTGTTGAAGACTCCTTGGTTGGCCCTTGATTTTGATGAATTTCTATGCTCTTTAGATGGCTTTTGATGTTACTAGATGCAAGATGGATAATGCAAAATGACTAAATGGATTGCTAAATGGTAGCAAATGCTTGAGAATGCAAATTGGCAGCATAAGGTTGCTCAAAATGAAAGTGTTGAAAATGCCCTTGAGGACGGGGTATTTATAGAAGAATTTGAATTCTCTAGAGAATTCAACGATTGAGATTCATCCAACAAGGTCAAGATGAAGGGATATGGTGGGTTGAAAAATCACAAGCCCTCACATCTTGACATGTGGATGGTGAAGTGGCTAAGAGGAGATGAGGTGTAAGTGAGGTGGCCGAAAGGTACATGAGGTGGAGGAAGGACAAGTACCTTCCAAGTACCTTGAGGAGTGAGAAGATTTCCTCAAAAAGGAATTTCTTGTCCCCAAGTGAGAGTGAAAGGGACATTTGAGGAATTTTGGAATTCCTCAAAAATCTCCATGGGAAAAGGAGAGGTGGTTGGAAAAATAAATGTGAATTAAAAATTCACATTCTTAGGAGAGTCTAAAGGATAAAAGGTGAGCTCCAAAAAGGTGGGACTTGGTCAAATGTGGATGATGTGACAAGTCCAAGGTTCTAGAAGCCTTGGAAGATAGAATGTGAATTAAAAATTCACATAGGGAAGAGGAGAATTTAGGATAAATAAATGTGAATTAAAAATTTACATGGGAAAGAAGGTCAATGCTAAAAAGAGATAAATGCAAAGGTTGACTAAAAAGGTGGTGCTAAATATGGCTAATGATCTTGGTTAAGGTTGTGCAAATATTTGATTAGAATAATTAATGGAAGATTAGAGGCAAGTGGCAAATGTAGGAGGATGTGACATTAATCTTTGATTAAGAGGATGCACATCATAATCATGAATTAATTAAATTAATTCAGATTATAGCAAGATCATGGAGGATGTGACAAGGAGAGAGAGACTAAAGAATTTTAAATTGATTTTAAATCAAAAGGGTCAAAAATGACTAAATTAAATAAATTGGTGTATTTATTTAATTTAGAGAGGAAGAAGGTGAAAGATAAAGCAATTAGTTAATAAATTAAATACTTTATAGATATGAGACAAAAGGTGTAATATTAATTTAATAAATTAATATTTAATATGATAGACAAAAAGGGAGTAAATTTAATCATATGGGAGTGATTAAATTTAGATGTCTACACTATGAAATAATTACAACGAATGTGAAGTAATTGCAATTCTATTTCAATTTAGGTTTTCTTTGTTGCAGTAATATGTGACCACACACAAATTTATATTTGTGTATATATATACACACACAAACACATATATACATATACATTTGTATAGGTATAAGTATATACACACAAAAATGCATATATATATATATGTACATAGATATATATACATACACATATATTCTTTTTAAAGCAAGGACCATGCACTACTCGATTTAAACAAGTAAAACCTAGGATTACATGAATTTTTTTGTATATATTCTCAACACACTCTAAATTTTGGAATGCAGTCTTAAGCCTTTCAAATCATGCATGTTTATGTTTCTAATATCGACAAACATATTTATGCTTCAATAATAAGTAATACTATTTTAATTGTAGGTATAAGTTAAGCAAAAATTATGGCACTAGGAAGAAAGGAAAAAAAATCAATAGTCAAAGGAAAGCACTCAATTAGAATCACTCCAGGGGTGCACTTCACTGATACAAAGTCTGCTGAGGAAGTGACTATAGGATAAACCCACAAAACTGGTTTACAATTTCGTTGAGGAAGGAAAAATGCATTTTCGGATGGAAAACACTTTAGGGGTTTTGCTAGAAGTGGGGGGGTTCACTAGAAAGAGGGGTTCTCCCCCCTTCTAGTGAACCCCCCTTTAATGGGTTTTATTTTTTAATTGCATTTAAAGGGGGCTTCTAGAAAACCCCCCTTTTTTCCCTTCTCCCCCTCTTCTACCAAATTTCTGCAAAAAAAAATCTTTCAAAGCTTGGGTTGAGGATGAAAACGGAGGAAACTTCACAAACCCAACTGGATGTTGGTAGTCCTCAAAACGAGCTATCAATTGAATATAATTTTAATATAATTTGGTTTTATTATGTATTTTTTTAGTTTAATTAAACATAGGTTTCTCACCGAAAATCAAGCTCTTTGTTCTACACGTGGAAAAATAGTAGATTATCAAAAACCTTTTTGAAAAATATGTTCAGGCTAGGTATTGATGTCCTTGATCCAGTAAAAAAAAAAGAATTTCGATACATATAAAAAAGTTATGTTGTTTACGGTCTGCCTATGTCTAAATTGGAATTGGTTTGACTTCAAAACTTGCTTAAGAAAAAAATATTCAATTAAACACTATGAAACCAAATATACTTGCTAGATATCGTAGTTACAAACTAAATTCAAAAAAAATAGAATCTTATCCTTCATAGAAAAGAATTTATGTTGTTTATAGTAAGCATAACTCTTTAAAAATGGCGTTTACTAATAAAAACTAGTTTTCGAAGGAGATGGGAAAAGAAATGCAATCTGATTCAAAATAAAATTTTAAAAATATATTTAGAATCTATAGACAAAATTTCACAAATCACTAGTTTGCATCATCTTCAAATTCCTCATGGTTTAGCAACTATAGGTGCCCGAAAGTGAAGATTTAGTTAAAAAAAATCAGTTCAATATCCAGTTTGGCCAAAAATTGTAAACCAATATTGTGGGATCACCCTACAATCCCCAACCAAGAAGTAGATGTTCTTGATTTTGTAGAAGAAACAACAAACAATACTCAGGTCGAACTAGATGTTGAACCACCTGTGCAGCTACCCTCACCTATACCATTAGACAGTGGTCACTCATTGACATGGAAAGAGCAATTTCCTATATCGAAGAAAACATGTCAATCAAGTGGGGTATCTCGACTACCACTTTGAGGTCTTGGCTATTAGGAGTTACCACCATGAAGAGGAGGGGACCTCATACAATTTTTTCCGAGGAGGAGGAGGATGAAGTTGTCCAATGGTGCAAGGATACATGGTTTAAAGTGGCCATGAACTACAGGTCAATCAAATATAGTCTACTATTGTCCAAATAACTAGAAATAGGCCCAACCCGTTCATAAATGGGATGCCAAGGAGGTCGTGGTGGGAAGGTTTTTGAAAAAGGCACCCATATTTTTACATCAAAATGGTTGAAGGATTGGACAATGACATAGCAATTGTATGCTTTGACCTTCTGTCATGGCATCATTTTATGACATGGAAACTATGTACAACTTGCGCCACTATGGATTGAGTCAAATTTGGAACTATGATGAGACCGATGTGTAAGCTGGTAGGAACTATGGCATGAGAGTGATTTCCAAATTGGGTTTGAGATGTGTGCCACATTTGATATTGAAAAGTAGAGAATGGATCACAATGTTGGCTTGTGTTAGTGCATGTGGGTTTGGTATTCCTAGGTTTTACTTGTTTAAATCCAAGAGGAACATGAAAAACTACATTGTAAATTGTGAGGCAGGGGCATCCATGGTAGCCCAAGAACACACATGGATGAAAAAGGAACTATTTCCTCATTGGTTAGAATATTTTGTAGCAAATATCCTTGGTGGGTTTTCACCCATGAACAGGGTCCTTATCTTTGATGGTCATGGAAACCATGTGGCTTTCATGACCATAGAAGAAGCAAGGCATCTAGGAATAGGCATGCTTACGCTTCCTGTGCATGCCAACTAAAAGCTACAACCATTGGGTGTCAGAATTTTCGGTCCCTTCAATAATTATTTCAAATAGCAAAGAACCATATGGATGGTAAACAACCCTCAGATTGAGATTGGATGGGAAGAGTTGGAAACTCTTGCAAGCAAAACATTTAGCTAGGCATTAATAAAAACCAACATAATGAGTGGCTTCCATAGAATTGGAATTTGGCCACTAAATCAGTCTGTTATTGACAGGGATATGAGGCCAAGTGAGGCCTTCGGCGTCAAAGAGGATGTACACATTATTGGAACTAAGAGTGATGGTATATTACAGTAGAGACCTTCTTCAGGTTATTTGGCTACAATGAGGATCAAATTAATGGTTTTGTGTGATATTATGATGCACATAATGTACCAATTGATGTTCAACCACCCTACAATGAGGTTATAAAAACTATAGTATAATGTCTCAATTTTCTACCACAAGCCAACCAATTTGAAATCAGGGATGTTCAAGTAGCACAAAATGAGGGTACATAGACAATAGTAGAAGGTCTTAGTTTTCCAACACAAGCTTTCCAATCAGAATGGTTGGAGGAAGCAATAACAAATATTGGAGTTCAAATGAATTTCACATAGGATGAAGTCACCTTCTCCATGCCATCTCCACCACAGTTTGATCTAGTTCAGGTAATCCGTTACTTCACCTATGCAATGAATTGGGAGCAACAGAGTGGTGTTGATGATGAAGATGAAAATGACTTAAGTGATGAAGACGTTGACTTTGTGTCATGCACCTAATAGGATGGGTGGTAAACGACAAGCTCACATAATAAATTCTTGAGACTTCCAGTGTAGAGGGTGCATATATATCATATTATATCAGTATATACATATATATGTATGTATATGTATATACATATATACATATATGTATACACACACACGCATATATATATGTATACATATATACATATATATATACAATTAATATTATACTAATATATCATTTTTTGCAAAATGTAATTACTGAAATAAAGAAAGCCCATACCCAAATAGAATTATAATTACTTCACAGTCACTAAAATAATTTCAGTGTATAATGAAGCCATATAGATGCATCAATACAATGATGCAAAATTGACAAGATAAGAGGAGGAAAACAAATTAACCCTAATCATTTTCTGCAAAATGTAAAGAGAAATGATGGGTAGAGGTTTCATCAAACTAGGAGATAATGATTGATGTGTAATATTGAAATTGGACAAAAAATTGGGACATTAACCCTATACCCATTAAATTTCATGATTATAAATCAGGGATTCAGAATAAAATCAGACAATGTTTTATTTATTTCATGTTGTATGTAATGATTTCATAGTACAAAGTGAAATAAATCATTTAAATGAAAACCTTGACACCATACAAATAATTATTTCAAAATGTAATCAAACCCTATTGAAAAAATACATTCGATTAAATTATAGTGACTTCACAATGTTATAATTAAACCTTAAACCGAAATACAATTGTAGTTACTTCACATTCAGTGTAATTATTTCATAGTATAATGAAACCCTACATGACATTCATATAGTGATGTGAAATTGATAACATATGTGGAGGAAAATAAATTAAATCATTGCAAAAATGTAAGGAGAAGTTATGGGTTAACAATATATGTCATGTGGACAACATCCATGATGTGTAATCCTCAAACTGGTCAAGAAATTGGGGTAATAACTGTATACCCATTAAATTTCATGATTATAAACCAAGGATTCTGAACAAAACTAGACAATGTTCTATTTATTTCATATTCTAGGTAATGATTTCATAGTATAAAGTGCAAAAAAATCATTTCAATTAAACCCTTGATGCCATACAGATAAATATGAAAATACACAACAAAGTGCATGTAGGAATGTAAGACCCCACTTTGCAAGTGATTAGTAAAACCCTAATATGTTTAATGTTTTCCTAAATAGATGGTAAGATGTATTGTGGATGATAAATAGTGTGATTATGTGACAATATTCTTGCATTTCATTCTGACATTTTTATTCACACTACCATGAAGGAGTTAGGACTCATAAATTGTGAATATGAGTTGAAATTGTTGTACAATTAAATTTTATTTCAGCTATCAGATTAATGTGATATACGATTGTTGCTTATGGTTTCATTGGGAATGTGTAGGAAAGGAAGAGTGTTAGTACAAGAAGGGAAGACCATTGAGAGCATATCGAAAAGACATCTCCTTGTGGTCATGAATTTGACCCCTTTTTTGGGGCTTAAAAATAAATAAAGTTAATATGTTGGTAAATTAAGGTGGTGAGGGTTGATATTAAAGGGATAATTGATTATGTGTTATGTGGGTGTAAGTGGGGCTAGGAGATAGGAACCTTTATCCAAGTGTGAAACTCAGATGGATCCTTAAGTGGGTCCTTAAAGAGGGTTGTTAGTCAATTTCCTTGGTTGGAATGCAAAAATAAACCCCCTAGGGTCTAACCATAATGGTAGGGGTCAAGTGGGCATGCAATAGGGCCCCAAGGACATGATTTGACTCTTGAAAAGTCCTCATAATGAGGAGTGACGAATTTTTGAGGAGAGGATTGGGGTGGAAAGATTGGGGGGGTTGTTCAAATGCATATTTCCCTTTTTAATGAGGAAAGATCCTCATTGATGAAGGGAGGTACACCCCACAACTCCCCATCCAAAAGGTTGTAGATTGAAACACCTATATATCTTGGAGAGAAAGGATGAGTGGGGTGTTACTGACTTCTCCTCTTGGAGAACTTGAGTGGTGATGGTATGAGAAGAGGAGAGGAGCCCTTCTTTTGGAGGAGATAGTGATCAAGGTGGCTTGTCTTGGAAAGGAAAGAAGGATAAAGAGTTTAATTCCCTCACCTAAAGAAAAGAGATAAGTTTTTCTCTTCATGTAAAAAGCAAGGCATGCCACTGGGTATTAGAGCATAGGTTGCAACATCGGGTACTCTGGGAATAAGATGGATTTTAGCTAATGTGTATGTGGTCAACAAGTGAATCATCTTGTAACAATTAAGTTCAAAATATTTCCAACTAATAAATTTTGAGGACCGTCTAGATCATGTGGGGAAACTTTGGAATCTATTTGTAATTAACCATCTCTAATTGAAAATTATAAAGACAAGTGTCAGCCAAAAATTTAACAATTTTAGGTATTTAATTAATGATAAGAACTTAAGGTTGCAAAGGAAAAACCCTCAAGAATATTATGATTATGCAAGTGATGTGCATGTTAGAAAATATGTTAGTCCATCTAATAAGTGTTATCGAATCTACCACCGTTTGATGCTCCCTCTCTTGAGCTTTAAGAAGGTAGATATTGTTTACATTAAAAATGGATATATTAGAATTTTTAATGAAAGTGAAATAATATAAATCACCTTAATATTTGTGATTAAAGGAACCTAGATTTTGTCACCTAAAAAGGACATTAATGAGGTTGATAGGGAAGTTGAATTATTTGAATTATTGTGATAGTAAAGTATAACCTTGAATAATTAAATAAGTTATTGTTGATTATATAGTTCAAATTTAGAAAAAAAAAACATTTCTTTCAAGCTTAGAAATGTAAGAGTGTTTAGAGACTATTTATTGATTCCTCCTAGTGAGTCTTAGGTAAGGTTTAAATTGAAAATCATAACTAGGTCTAATAAAAAAAGATGAAGATGGGGGTAAGTGTCTAAATTGGAGGCAACGTAATTAAGAAATATTAGCTCAAACTAAGAAGGTTCTACTAGAAATTTTCTAAAATTCCCTTGAGTAGCCTTAAAATGAAGAATTGATTTACCCATAATTTGTCCTAGCCTGTTGCAAACCCTGGTTGTTAGAATAAGTTTCTTTTTCGTAAGTTTCACAAGTTACAAATAAATTATATGTTCAACACTTGTGTATCACCACTAGAAACCTTATAACTCTCATCATGTATGACTTTGAAACACCAATAGTGTTAATTAGAGAATGGATAAAGAAGAAATTGAAGATGTAACTTTGGAAGTACATTATCCTTGGTTCTAGATGCAACTTAAGGAAGTGTTAGAATCAATCTTGCGCTTGTACTTCAAATATCACTAACACATAAGCCTCCTAAAACTTAATTAGATTATGATTCAACATAAGAAAGAGTCCCACTCTTGAATGTTTGAAATTCTAAGATGAGCCAACTTATGAATGGTAGATAAGATTGTATGATTAAAAATATCAACTAAGGATTGAAACCGTACGTTGTATAGTAAATCCTACTTAGAAAAAGAGTCAAAAATGGATTCTACCTGGAATTGAAAGGTGAAACTTTAAAGTTATTTAAACACTTTTGCAAACAAATGGTGACCTAGTAAACTTAATAGAGATTTAGCAACAACCAAACCCTTGTGTTCCATTATTGAATGATTAAATAGAAAACAAAACAAACTGATTACTAAGATTCGAGCCTAAGGTGAAGGCACAGAAGGATTAAATTAAGATATATTTGTGGGGTTCAATAGATATGGCATTTAAATTATTTCCTTATAGTAATTATACATAAAACCTTTGTGAAGGGACCTTGTCGAAACATGAAATTGGAGTTAAATTATCATCTAGGACATGTCATTTCTACTTTTCTTGTACCTTTCTATAGACTAAAGAACTTGATAGAGAAGAAATATGGAAGGATAAACATTAGATACGAATTAAAAACCTATGCAAGTAGGTGTTTTCCTTGAAGGATGAGGATTATTAATCAATTGTTTTATTTTAAATTTTATAATGAATTATGTGTGATTTTAGGTAAAGTAAGTGGTTGGGGAAACAAAAACAAACAAAAATAAATAAGTAAAAGCAACTAATGTTGTGTGTTGGCTAGTACTTCTACACATGAATACAATTGAGAAAACATAAAGGTAGTCAAAATTTCTAGGAATTTTTACTCGTCATGCATCTTTATGAGGATAAATGAAACTATGATTGTAAAAATGATGATTATAACATGTGATTAAATGGTTCAATCTTAAATAGTGAAATACAAGATTTATAAAAAGATATTAATAAGTTGTGAAAATTGTGATTCTGTGATTTGTCATGTGTTTTATGCATTGAGTGCATGCTTTCTTTTCGCATATTGTGATGTTTCAAATGAAAATGGTTAACTATATTCCTTAATAAGTAGGAAATCTTCTTTAGAATGTATTGAAAATATAGTGGAATTAACCACATTGAAATATGGTGAATATAACAAACATAGTTGAATAAAAGAGGAAGAACATTTGGTATGAATAAATATGGAAAACCAATCTTGATTTTAAATGTGATGTCAAATACTAACTTAGTAAGATGGGAAATGTGGTAAACCATGTATTAGGAAGATGAGTAATATACCTAAGCTATAGTTGCACATCTTTCAGTGATTTCTTGTACTTATGCAAAGTGAGTAGCTATTTCCAAAATTGAGAAGCAAAGTGAATATTGTTTAAAGAAAATAGAACATGCATATAAGTGCATTGATTTTGTTCTATAATATGGTGAATTTCATAAAGTGTATTGTGTTAAGACATGTGAAGTGAAAACTAGTAAATGTGTTGTGCCCAAGTACGAGATACAAGGTATCCGACTTGGGATAAGGGTGATGGGATGTCATGTACAACCCCCTATGTGTACCCTTTGTGATGACCCTTTTGTGTACGCTAGTTAGATGTCAAATAATGTAAACATGATATGCGTAGATGTGTGCCTACTAAATGAAATGTGATGTAATTCTTGGTGTAAGTCTTGTTCATATGTTAAATGTGTACCCCTAGTGTATGACACCCCTACAGGATTGAGTGTCAGCTAGTGTAAATAAGGGGATGACGAGCAAGAGAACCTCCAATGGGAACTCCATGGCTCTACTTGGATTGTGTTCCTAGCTTACTCCCCCCACATATGAAAGCCACACTTGTTGGTTATAGTGCAAACCTACTCCTTGATGTTTGTAACCCATGGGTAAAGGATGGAATCACTTGGACCATATTGATTACAAATTTTGGATACTTCATCAATATAGGCATTGATACTATGTGGAAGAGTCCACCATGATATTGTACGCTATCATATTTATGTGGTCAAGGACCACCAGTTACTACATGCTATTATACTTATGTGGTTAGAGAACCACCATTCCCCTCCTCCCCTTCGGTGGCTTATCAAAGTCACGTGGTGCTTGTAATGTGTAGATTTTGTCATTGAAATGTGAATTATTGTTAATTTATTCATTGTTGTTTTATTTTGTGTATGCCAACAGTGTGAAACATTATATTTCTTTGATTGAAGGCTATTTAGCCATGTGAATGTTGTCATGGTCCAATTTTCCACAAGGATTTATTTAATTTCATGTTGAATTAAGATTGGAATGTTGGAATGTAGCTACAATTGATCTTTATTTGTTTTTTCTCTCAATTTTATAATTTTAAGTTACTTGAATTGAGGCTTTCTTATTACTTGTAAACTATTGGCAAGTGTGGTGTAATGTGACATCTGTAAAACTGCCATATTTTGGGGGTCCCTGGCAGGTCATATAGGGGAGTAGATGCATTGCAGAATTATAAATTGATTGAAAGGGGTTGCAAATGGGACCAATATGGAATAGATATTAATCCATTCTTCCCCTAGTTCTATGATTATTCTCATTGTACCTTCCTCTTGGAGGCTAACCCCCTTACACAAACAAGGGAAGCTACCTAGAAGATGTATGGAAGGGTCCTTAGAGAAGGGCCTTGAGATCATCTTTCCTAATGGCTATGGTATCCAAGAATATCCATCCTTGTAAACCCCATTGCGAGAGCCTTGTGATGTGAATTATGTGTAATTATTGTGATACATGGATAAAGTTGTAAATAAATAACATGTGAATATACTTGACTGCTATGTGAGAAAGAAAATGACAAAGAAAATTGGAACCACTATTCTTGAGAATGATGCAAAAGGGAACCTTGAAGGGTTTCCAAGGATGTTAACGTGTTTGGATATATGTGGGTGTAATTTTTAATTGAGAATGCTAACTACATGGATGACTACTAACATTTTCTATATTGTGACTATATTGGATAAATGTTCTATGGTGAGAAATTTTGTTCTAAGTATTTAGATGTTTAATTCATGGAAGGAATGTCTTTAAGGTGTGCTTATAGTTGAATGTTGGATTGTCTCATCAAGAAAGAAAGGTAAGTAATATGTTTAATAGATTTATGTGCATTGTTATATAAACTATTTTATGTTCTTCTAAATAGATGGTAAGATGTATTGTGGATGATAAATAGTGTGATTATGTGACAATATTCTTGCATTTCATTCTAACATTTTTATTGACACTACCACATGAAAGAGTTAGGACTTGTAAATAGTGTTCATATGAGTTGAAATTGTAAATGAAATTGTTGTATAGTTAAATCTTATATCAGCTATCTGATTAATGTGATATATGATTATTGCTTATGGTTTCATTGGTAATGTGCAGGAAAGGAAGAGTGTTAGTATGAGAAGGGGAGACCATTGAGAGCACATCAAAAAGACTCCTTGTGGTCATGAATTTGACCCTCTTTTTGGGCTTAGAAATAAATAAAGTTAATATGTTGGTAAATTAAGGTGGTGAGGGTTGATATTAAAGGGATAATTGATTATGTGTTATGTGGGTGTAAGTGGGGCCAGGGGTTCAGAACCCTTATCCAAGTGTGAAACTCGGATGGATCTTTAAGTGGGTCTTTAAAGAGGGTTGTTGGTCAATTTCCTGGTTGGGATGCAAAAATAAACCCCCTAGGGTCTATACCATAGTGGTAGGGGTCAACTAGGCATGCAATAGGGCCCTAAGGACATGATTTGACTCCTGAAAAGTCCTCATAATGAGGAGTAACGAATTTTGAGGAGAGGATGGGGGTGAAAAGATTGGGGGGTTGTCCAAGTGCATGTTCCCCTCTTTAATGAGGAAAGGTGCTCATTGATGAAGGGAGGTACACTCCACATCTCCCCATCCAAAAGGTTGTAGGTTGAAACTCCTATATATCTTGGAGAGGAAGGATGAGTGGGGTGTTACCCAATTTCTCCTCTTGGAGAAATTTAGTGGAGATGGTATGAGAAGAGGAGAGGAGCCCTTCTTTTGGAGGAGATACTAATTAAGTTGGCTTGGATTGGAGAGGAAAGAAGGATAAAGAGTTTAATTCCCTCACCTAAAGAAAAGAGATAAGTTTTTCCCTCCATGTAAAAAGTAAGGCATGACAAGGAAGTAGTAGAAACTGATGATTGAACCTGCAAAATGCAAGGAGGAAGGATGCAATGTGTGTTACCTCCAAAATGGAGAGGAGACCACATGCAAAAGGGAGCCTTTACAGAGCTTCACTTCTAGAAGAGGTCGGTAGGAAGAAGTCCATAGGGAAAATAATGGGGAAAATAGGGCGAGAGACAATTTACTTAGGGCTAAATGATGGTCTCCAATCCATGGTAGAATGTGGTGGAGGGTGGACATGAAAGGGTGGTCGGATTATTAATTACCCCCCCCCTCCTAACACTATAGTCATTAATGTGAGTGGACCCACATGAATGAACACTTAGAATTAGGTGTTTTTTAATTTGTAATTGGATATTTTAAAAATTGTTATTGGTTGTCTCACAAATTGATACTGGCACTATAGGAGTGATGTATTAGATGACACTTTAAAATGACCACTTTTTGACCTTTCCGTGCTAAACAAATTCCATAGCACATGTGTCGTTTCTACCCAAAAGCCAGATCAATAGCTATAAGTAGTTAAGTCGCATATAGAGGCGACCAAAAAAAAATTTCAAAATCTGATGCATCGTTTAGAATGTGTGGGTGTGTGAAGTTAGCTATATCTCGTGAAATGTGTGCATGCAGGGACCCATTCTGAGGATGCCCCTGTAGTTGGAGTATTTCAGAGATTATTAGAATAGAGTGGCTACAATAATTGGGCGTTCTGCAATGACCTAGATGGTTTCTAATGGGCTCATGTCTACCACTCTTGGCGGCAACAACTATGTCAACAACTATTACCTTGTTCTATTATCTGCTAGATTTGTCAAGTATTCCAACGTAGCAGATTACATCAACTACATCGTTTCCAAATATAAGAAAATCCTAACGGTGACTACTTTTTTCTCTTATGTTTTTGGTTTTGCAATCTAATGATATCTTAAATACATCTATTTAAAAATTGAGAGATATTAATTTGAGCTATGTTATTTATCAAAAAATTATTTTATTTTAATTTGAAATTATTTTATTTAATCATATATATAAACATGTTTTATGTTAATTATTTAAAAATATTAAATAGTAATATTTTAATATGTAAATGATTGTTGGTATGAGTTTTTCATAATCTACAAAGATGGATGCAAGCTTTTGGATTAAAATGTGTGATTTAATGTGGAGGTTTTGGATTACATTAAGAAGAGGAAAAATATAAGAGTTGTGCAAGCTTTTGGTTTAAACTGTATGTTTTTTGCTTGACTTTTTCATATTTGAGACCATTCCTAGAAGGAAAAATAATGGATGTGATCCGAACTAAAAATATACACAGTTTAAACCAGAAGCTTGCACAATTTTACATAATAGACTGTCATGGAAAACTCCTACTAACTATAAAATATAAGAATTTTTGTTAACACATTCACAGCATTGCATTCCATGGCTTACTACCATTACCTGTCGATATTAATAAATTTAGTTGGGAGGGAGAAAAATAATGGTGACAGCGACGGGTCCTTTGGGTTGCGTTCCTTCACAGCGAGCACTGAGAACGTTGGCCGGTGAATGTGATCTCACTCTTCAAAGAGCCGCTGCACTTTTTAATGCTAGAGTACAGCGTATAATCAATGAACTGAATAGTCAATATGGCAGCAAAGTATACACTTTCGCTAACAGTTTCAATATGAATATGGACTTTGTGACCATCCTGGGGAATATGGTAATTAACGATAACCCTTTATTTATGCCATCTGGTTTCATCTTGCACCAAAGTTTACTTACGTACCTCTGTTGGGTGTTCCATTGCAGGGTTTGAGACGGCTCAATACGCTTGCTGTGGGCAAGGGCGATTCAATGGCATAGGCACCTGTAGCCCTGTCTCTCCTGTGTGCCCAAACAGGAATGTCTTCGTGTGGTGGGATGACTTTGGAAAGAGCCAGCAGGATTATACTGAGCCGCTTCACTGTGGGTGGGGCCTCTGATATGTATCTCGTCAACCTCAGAACCATGATTAACCTGGATGTCTGATTGTTTCAAAGTTTCATGGCGCCGCTCCATTATAGTTGCTTTCATCACTGAATAAACGGATTACCTTTTAATGACTGAATAAAGCGATTGCTGTCTGTACTCATCATGATTCCTTGTTTGTTCCTATTATGTTTGTACATCAGGTTTGTTTAAATATCTGATGGTACTGTTTGTTGGAGGATTACCATCATTCGCCCAATTAAAAGGGACGTCTGTGTGAGTCAGATATTAGAGGTATACTTTATAGTGAATAAAATTATATATGAATCAATGGTATTTTGTGGTTTTTTCCAGCTGAATTGTTTACATGTATTGTTTTAGGATGGGACTCTTCCCCGCCATTATATTTATTGTTCAACAATCCACGACCGATGAGGAATCAAAGTTCATTTATGACAAACAGCCCTACTCTTATATAGCTGTTATGAGATCTAATTAAATTTTAAGAAGACAATATTATATGGAAAGAATAAATTTTAAAAATTTATATTATTTTTTTATATATGATTATTTTGAAATAAGATATCATTTAGTATTTAAAGGATAATTTGAACTAATAATTGCCAAAAAATTGTTTTGACGGTATTGAAAAATTAGTGACATTTAATATAGATCAATGGTAAAACGTCTCAACAGCAAATGGAAGGTCCTAGATCTGACTCTTAAATAGTCATGTTCTTGGATTGTATTTTTGAAGTTTATCTCCTTAATTTTATCTCCTCAATTTTATGATATTTTTTTTTATGAATTTGTTCTATATATGTGGTCTCATATAACCACATATACTTGGTTTTTAATGCTAATCATCGATCCTTTCTCTTTCAATCTTTTTACAAGGTTTTTTGTGCATTTTCATTTTATTATTGTTCTTTATGTTTGTAGTGTCAATAAATTGTATTGTTGAAATAATTATATAACATACCATGTATATTATATAATTATTATTTATGTTTACTCTTATATATATGTTGTTCCTCTCTTTCTTTATTTTTCAATTCTTTTCTTTCTTATCTAGTTTTTTTTTTTAAATATGTTTTAGTTTTCTTCTTTCTTTTCTCTCTTATTCCCTTCCCCTCATGTATTTTTCTTTTTCCTATCATCATTTCTCTCTTCTTGGTTTTTGTGTCCTATCCCCTCAACTTCTCACCCCTCTTCTTTTTAAATAAATTATATCTACATCTTACCATCTTTCATCTTCTTATGCTCTCTATCAACCTGATGATGGATCACTGAGTGTGATCCGAAACATTGATGAAAAAACTCAAACACAATCAAAATCTAGAAATAACGAATTATAAGCATTATAGATTGTGGAAATATCATAGCATTAACCCAAGTCAAGTCAAGATGAGATCTCTAAACACCTACAAAATGTTTGAGGGTATTAAATCAAAGATGAACTGATCAACAAAAGAATGGATAATTAAATAAGAGATCTTCTAGATTAGATCCATAACTGTTCTTAAAAAAAATTAACAGCAGTCAAATTTAAACCCCAAACATAAAAATATATATATTTTTAAAACTTGTGACATATTACTATAATGTACTTGAACTAGGGCCATTAAGCCATCGTCTTTTCTTTCTACACGTATGTCGACAGACTCTTTAAGAGGCAGGAAGCTATGCAGAATGGTCGTTGAAAATCAATAATCAATACTTAATGTGTTACAAAAGTGATACGACAGTCTGACGGGTTTCAGCGTCCAACAGCAAATCACGGCATCAATTACGTCGTTTGCTTATTGCACAATACAAGTCTGCCAGGCAGGCATTATTTCGTGTATCCATTCTATAACACGCCAAACTCTTAATAAAGGTAGAATGGCGAAGGAGGCAAAACGCCAGAACAGATCTTTTCTGAACATTATGACACTCAAATTTCTGTTCAGTCACGGAAACTTCTGGCTTCGGATTCAGCCCATATCTTTATGATCATCTTCGTCATATGCACAATGGGAAACGAAAACATCAGCCAGGACTACTCAATTATTCAGTATTCAGTATCATTATACTGGATTATATGAGCATTTTTTTCCGTTAATAATTTGGATAACATTCTGTGATTTACCATTTATCTTGCTAACATTGGACCAGTCAAATGAACAATATTAAGCTTCACTCAAATGACCTCAAATTAGTATGCATGTGGAGTCAAATTGACGAAATATTTATGAGAAGATTCTTTAGGTACATAAATTTGATGTTAGTCTTTATGAGAAGCTTCTTTATTAAGCTTCACTCAAATGAGTATGCAGAAATATTTATGAGAAGTTTTCTTAGGTATATAAATTTGATGTTAGTCTTTATGAGAAGTTTCCTTAGGTACATAAATTAGATGTTAGTCATAATGAGAAGTTTCCTTAGGTGCATAAATTCGATGTTAGTCATTAATGTTAGTCATTACCAGCTACATAGAATGAATAGTCACTTTAACAAGTCATGGCCAAGTCCTTTCAATAAAAGACAAGTCCATGTGAGTTGGGCACAAATTCTATATGTTAATAACATTCAACATTGATAATCATTGTGGATAATATTTATATATTTTTTAAAATATAAGTATTGTAGTACAAAATGTATGATTGGACCTTCTTATGTTAGTAGTAAAATAAGTGATTATTTATTATTATGTCAAATAGGCATTCCCCTTTGAAAAACTTTAAGTTTTTGTATAATAATAAATGAGAATAGATACAAAATGCATTATAAATGTTTGATGGTCATTATCTTAGTTGCTAACACTTATCATGTAAGAGTTCATAAAAAGTGTTACTTTTCCATTTCACACTTCTTCATTCAACAACCACAACACTCTAGAACATCACACCTTTTTCAAATTGAGATTGAATTGTGTGATAGTTAACATGTACACACAAAAATGTAGTCCAAAAAGGGATGATAAAGGCAACATGCAAAAGGTAGAGGTAAAGGCATGTGACAAAGTGGGGTGGAACAATAAGTACACAAAATGGCCATTTTAAAATTATGTAATCATGCTATTCCAAAATAAGCATGGTGGACTGCACATCTCAAATAGTATAGGATGCATACATAGACAACAAGGTCACTTTTCCCCTCAAGCTTTTAACCTTTGCAAAGATTTTGGTAACAAGAATAACAAGAGTGAAGATCCCTATGTTATATACTAAACATTCCAAGGCTCTAAAATTTCATGGAAATCTATTCTTTCAAGTAAAATGCTTTGCAACAATGTTCATTATCTACATTTGATTTTTCCATATTTTATCTAAGGCCTTCACAACTGTGTTCAATTATTCGTTGCCACTACACCCCTAGAAATATTTTTGCTTTGTTGGAATGATGTTCATTGCAAGTGCTCTTGCTATTCTTGTCATTAATATTCTCACCAACCTCCCTGACCAAATAGTCTACAAATAATATACATAGTGTAGACTAATTTTTTGAGTTTTGAAAAAATATGAGAATATATACTATAGGACAATCTTTTAAGTTTAAAATATAAATAATAAAATATACATGCATTGTGGGGTTAATCTTTTAATTTGCTCGAAATAATATGAATCTACTTCTAAAAACAACCTAGACATAGATCAAAAAACAATATTGGTCATAGCTTTTGCTCGTGCATTAATCACTTCACTTCCATCACATTACAAGGAGATTCATAAAAATGATAGCTTTGAGTCCCCTTTAAATCACCTTGCTATTGTTTTATTACTAGGTATTTTTTTACAAAGGAAACCGCCAATAATAAGATCAAAACCTGCTGCTATGTCTATTAAGTTCTTTGTACTTCTCTAGTAAAATATTGGACATCTTCCTTTTGAATGAACCTACCTTCCTATTGTTTTGCTTAGCATGTCCATTTATTAATGTAGAATAAACAATCATTTCCATGTTGTAGTTAATAATTTAACAACTAGTTTATCATGTAAGACTTAAAATATTGTCAAGAAAATTATAAATCACTTTAAATTTTTCTTCATTTTCATTTTTTCAAAACTAGAAACACATGTTGAAAAGGAAGTACGATTTTTTATAACTTTTCCTTGATTATGATAAATAAAATACAAGTAGGAGAAATATTGGTGAAAATATAGAGGTTTATATGTCTTGAGTTTCCAATAATTTGTTGCTTTTGGTTCAAACAGTCTTGTTGAAAGTATAATTTCTATATAATTACTACATTGAAAAATAGGCCTAATAATTATTTAATTTGCAAATAAATTAATAATTTCAATAAATATGGGAGGAAGAGAAAAGAAAGATCACTAATCCTAAAATTCACATAGTGTTGTTAGATTCTACTAGATAATGAAAATGATGAAACATAAAATGTGTAACAAAAGATGCTCCAATTCTTCAATTTAGTACTAGATAAAATTTCACACTTCCATTTTATTTTCTAGATAATGCTATTATGTTTAGTTCCCCTTTTTAATGTACATTTGTGTTTGGTAATTCATTTTCTATTTTTGATTTAAATATTAAAAAAATATTGAATGGTGATATAATTCATTACTTCTATACCTTGTTTGACTTAAAGTGAGGAAAAAAATAGAGACAATACTTGTTGAAAAATTTGTGAATGGTATATATTTTTACACACAAAAAGATGTAATAGCTAGTAGAGGACACAAAGCTAAAGTTAAGGTCAAATTCAATTATTTTGTACGCAATAGCCAAACTAGAAACTTTCCCTGATGTAGAGTGGTTTATCTTTCTTTTATTTTACCGATATAATGACCACGAGTAAATTTCGTGGAATCATCTTCTTTTCAAGAGATCAACTACATCAAATGAAAAACCTACCAATAGCCCCCAACTCGAACCTCATTAGTGGTTGTCAGTTGTAGTTCATTTATATCTTGTTCAAATTTTTAGAGCATGATTTACAAATCCTACTCTTCTACATTTCTATCTATTGTAACTTGACTAAGCAAAACAAAAGGTAAACGTGCTAATAGCAAGGGATGATTATTTTAAAAATTTATTGCCACAATGCCATGGGTTGATGTTTTAGGAACCTTTGCTGACCCAAAACATTTTGTGCTTCAAATCAAACATTACAAGTTTGTCTCTAGCTATTGAGGATTTGACATATCACTTACGGATATGATTTATTGAAAAGAAGACTTCAAATCACAATGTGTCAACATTATTATTTGAGCAAATATTTGAAGACAACATGTTCACACATGAAAAAATGGAATATGTTCTAGTAAGCGCTGAGTTGCAAGTCAGACAACACATTGTTGACTCTCAAGATCTTCCACATACTAAAACCATTTGACTATTTTCACTATATTAGATGTGCATTTAAACAAAAATGATTGTATTAGACTGGTAATATTATAACCTTGTGTTGATCATTTCAGTTAGTTGTGGTGGTTTTTTACTACCAATCAAAATACAACAAGTTATGACAATTCATAGATCTCAAGGTCTAACATTTGAAAGAGTGTCAATTGATATTTGAGACATTGATTATGAAGGTTTCTCATTCACTATGATCTTATGCAAGCAATATTTAGCAAATCTACATAAGTTTATGAGGTTCACCTACCAATAATATATCCATATGCATGATAGTACAAATGTCTCATTTTCAAATAAGAAGGAAGATCATCTACATTAAATACCAACCTTATATTATTAAATGATTAATGACTTCACCCCTAACACTATCACAATAGTAAAACAATATTCATTACAATAACAACAACAAAAAAAATGCATCTCTTTATAATCTACCAATAAACTTAAATACACTAAATACAAATACCTATTAAAAAAGGGGGGCACCCTTCTCATCTTTTATGAGACGTAGCAATTCTATATAAACTATTAGCTTAAAAATTTAAGGTTAGAATTTAATAGTCGAGAAGTTGGTCAATGTGTGAGTGTAGCTCGTAAATACGTAATAAATAAAAACATAAATACTTGTTTAATAATAAGAAGCAAAACATGTGACGCCCACGATAGCATTTATATCAACCTTTAATTCCGCCTTTCGTTTTCACGTGGACGGTCGTCCTCACGGGAGCATTTCAAAAGCTTACAGTCTATTCGATAAACATTTGTCGTTTTGTCTTCTTTCTTCTTTTTTATCCAATAATAACATTTCTATTCAAAGACAATTTGAGAGTGAAAATTTAAATCGTTTTGTATGAGGAAGTGAGGTCCCAAAAAAAATTAAATAAAAAATTCTTAAAATTTTGAGTTATTATATTGTATTTGTGGGATGCATTTCTACTATTATATGTATAATAATTTTTACTACTCTTTTTAATCTTATAAATTATTTGGTTTCACACATAAATAAATTTTCAAATTAACTATCTTTATGGTGACACCTATCTTTCAACCTTGTTTTTCATCTTCTAAAGTAGCAATAGTTAGTAAAGTTTTGAGTAGAATGTTTATATGTCTTTTCATTAATAATGGTAATGGAACTTACATACATCCTTTGGTTTATGATCTTGGTTCTAAGTTAGTATATTGAGATAAAATATATTTAATGGATTGAATGTATTATAGCAAAAGTATATCCATGAATGATAATAACTAAGAATTATATGAAATTACAAAAAGTTATAGAAAAATAATAGAATAACTAGACATTGTCATAAGAAATATAATATGCAAAGTTGTATTATGTAATAGTTTTTTACAAATATGAATGCTTAAACTATGTCTTGCTTGTACTCATTAAGCTAGTTGACTTAGTAACTCGTTATCTATTGTTGCAAAGAATGGCGGTGTACATTATTATACATGTAAGAGGGTGATGAGCACTTCAACACTTACAAGACTGCCAATGTGTTGAATTTTGGTTAGAAACCTTTGTAACTATTATTTTGGAATTGAATTACAAATGTGCATGTAAAATAGGTATGCTAAGACATGCCACCATATTTGTGTCACAAGTCTAGAGAAGAGCTAGCTACATGCATCATCCCCATGTGTTATGTAGTTTATCACTAGGCTAACAAAAGAGCCATATAAACCACATGTAAGTGTTGATAAATTTATGATGCCATGAGTGTCCCAAATCCTCCTACACTAGTTGCCCCTCATTGATAAATAATAGTCTCTATTACATGCAACTACAAAATGAGATGTGATAAGTTTTGAATAACTTGCACTTGTATGGACCATTTCCCTGTAGAAGGAGCTTTACTCTCATCTTTCACAATCTAGAAGAGAAGGATCTCTATTGGCACATCCTTTTAATGTAGATCTGCTAGTTATCTTATTAGCCTTTTCTAGTGCAATGAAGTTTGGATTGATTTTGACTAATTATAGAATTTCTATAGTATTGGGTGAGTCTAATAGAGATGGATAGTGGTGGTGCAAGTGTTTAGTATTGAAAATAGGGTGCAAACCAAGGTAGCCAATAAGGTTGAGCTCAAAATTTCTATTTTCTACAAGTGCTAGGTGATGGTATCAAATCCACTCCAAAATGGATGAAGCTTGTGTTGAGATCATTTGAATCATTCCTTCTATAGTGTAATCATACTCAATCACCAACTTAGAAGGTGTGTGATATGTAGTATTTAGCATGGCACTACTTAAACTTATCATTTGCATGAACTAAAGGATGATTTACAACTACTACTATATTTGTTGAATGTGTTCAATGAATTTGGTGGCTTTTTCAACTTTATTTTGAGTTATAGCTATGAGGGTGGTGACATGGGATAAGCTATGTTAATACACATAAATTGTTGGAAACCCAATTAGAATTGAAATTATTATTTATTGTAGAACTATGAAGAACTCTTATAGTTGTGTCAAATGAATTGCAAGTGTTTGAAACATGTGCAATGCTTTCATAGGGTATACATATGGAGAAATTTCACTATCATTTTATTTACTAGATTTTATCCATCAATTTATTGATGGAAGGAAGTTGGGTTCTCCATATTTTTTCCCAACAATTACCAAAGTGTTGTATAAATGGATCAAGAATCTAATGTCTCAATCAAATATTATTCAATGGATGGTAAATCAAAGAAAAAAAATCATTTAAAAAAATTTGAGTTATATCTAGAGCTAAAATTAGACTTATTACAAGGCATCATAGTTTAAATAATTATTCCACCTTAATTCCTCATTACGCTTTTAAATAATTTAATATTCCTCCAATCCTAAAACTTGTCATCATGTGATAGGTGTCCTTTCCCCTTACATGTGCAAGAATGCATAGTCCTCCAATTATTATCCACCTCATTCCTCATAAATCCACTTATGAAAAGAGATTCTTTAAGGTTTGACCAAGCATGGTGTAATATTCATCCTTTCCAATAAATTCTAAATTTTAATTCCCCACCTCCCTTGGAATGTACAAGAGGAAAAATATTGTCTTTCTTAGGAATCCTCCCAAGATCTCATTTTCTTTGTTCAATCCCCATAATTAACCTCCCTTTCCATTTAACTCTCTTTTGACACTTTTCCAATCCCTTTTTCTTGAGAGCTCTCATTAGTTATATGCCCTTTATCCTTCTGTTGCATCTCAACTCTCCATTCCTCACATCAAGTCTATAAATTCAAGCCTTCACCTTCCATTATCATCAACACATTTTCTAGTAAGTTCATGCTACCATTTTTCTATCAAAATCCTCCAACTATACTAAGATTCTATTGGTTTAAAAAGCAATCCACATTACATTCCACCTCAAAATAGTCAAGCAAGCATTTTTAAATAGAATATCAAGTGGAGCAAGGTTATGCACTATTTTAGCTCTATCCAAGGATCAATCTTCATTTGATGTAAAAAATTGTTATTTTTCTATGTTTTTTATTTTATTCCCTCATTTGAAATTTTTGTCTTCATTTTTGCATTCCTGGTGTGACTCACATCCCTAAAATTAACAAAAAAAAAAAAATTGTGATTTTTATGACCTAGGTTTCAGAACCACACTTTCGATTTATGTTTTAGTGCTTCCACTTTCGAGAATACTACTTCTTCTTTGTCTTTCAGTGCTTGCCCACTAGTTTTAAGTTTTTTTGTTTCCTCTTTTTATTATCTTTTTTTTCTCTATTTTTTGACAAATTTCTAATTTTCTAGGTTGTCTAGTTTTTCCTTTTGGCTCTTTGATAGTTTCTTTTGTTTCTTAATCCTCTATTTTGTAGGAAACCTAACCTTTTTGTGCAAGACACTTTCTTTCTTCAACTTCATAATTTTGAGAAGCTATGAAGTCCTTGGCTTGTCCTGTACCTTCAGGTTCATCAAATCATGGTCTACTTCCTCGACAGATCAGGTATACATTCCTAACCTTACTCCTTGATCTACTTTATCGAAGCACTCATCAGTACTCGTGTTCGCTAAAGTGGGGGGAAAATGTATAAGAGTGAATTTGCACCCCTTATGCAAATTCCCCTTTTTCCTTTTTCCACCTTAGAAAACCAAGTTCGGAGGCTTAGTTACACCTAATCCCGTTGCTTTCATCCCACTTAGCGCCTGTTTTGAGTGTTGATAGGGGAATTAATGTTAGGGACGCTCGCACGACGCGCTTACGTCCCTGGCAGATTCATGTGACTGAACCTATAGAGGCATTACACTTCTCATTGGTGGTCAAGTTGCAATGCCCTCTTCGGTCAACCGACCCAAATATGGCCGTTTTCTTCACTCTTTCCTTCAAATTCACCATTCCTTCTTCCATTTCATCCCTTTAAGCAATCTTCTACAACATCTTCTAAGCCTTCAACTCCATTCACTCACACTCTTGCATTCACTTCAAGCATTCTAGCAACACTCTTGCACCTCATTGTAGCAACAAATTCACTCCACCACTTCAATAGAGCAAGTTTGGGACCACACCATTGTAGCAGAGGTTCGAGTACTCTCATTTTCTCCCCCATCAGCCTTGAGTGCTTTTGGTGGAGGTGGTAAGCTTCCCATTCCTCTCCTCTATTACTTGGTAGAGTAAGCACATTTATTGTTTTGTAGTGCTTTAGTGTTATTTACTACGTTATTTTCTTTATCTCGCTTTCTTGGTTGTCCGTGAAGGTGGAAACACCTAAATGAGGTTTGACTGAGGTAGGCCCCTATACAACCACCCAACATTTTCCTCCTCTTTATGTGTAGGTGAACGTGCTTTCGAGGAGCTAGCTAGCGAACAAGTTTCTTTGTGAGATCCTTCTTGCCGCCTTAACTCTCACATTTTTACTTTATCACAGTAGAGAGTATTTTGTTTACTTAATCACGTTATTTTGGCCCTTTAGTAGTAGTTAGTTGGGTCGTTAACTTGTTTTCTTATGTTCAACCTTTTCTTCGTAGTTGTCTAGTCGTACAAATGCCAGCACACTTGAGAGACGTTAGCATGTTGCATTGTCATCCCAAGACCACGCTTTCATCCTCAGACAAAGAGCTTCCTGATGCATAGCATTGAACCTAAAAACAAGATCGCCTAGCCCCATCTTGCATTTTGGGTCTGTAGGGTGATTAAAGGACCTTATAGTCCTCATCATTCTTTTCTTGCATTCCCCAACATCGTGTTAAACTAAGGTAAGTTAGGGAAGCCTTCTGCTCTTGGCCCTCCATGACCTAGGGTCTTGAACATGGTCAGTCCCCCTCTCTTTACATTTTTGGTGAACCCGACGTGAACCAACGTCTATTCATCCATTGGTGTTGATAACTCTCTTGTATACTCTGCAATTGTTGTATTCCTGAGTGTTATGAAGGTTTATGAGCATCACAACCCAGTCCACAACTTTCGGGTATATTGTTAGGAGAAGTGTATGACACCTGTCGATGGAACATACGAAGGTCACTACTAGTTTCTCTACAATCTTTTTCTCTGGTCTCGTTGTTAGTGTGGCTGCATAGGAGTAGTTGTCAAGGGGCGAATTAGGATTCTCTGACGAGACCAATCACATCCCCATTCCTCATGTGTCTCCTACACCATCGTCGGTGGATGAGCATGAGGCTATTCAAATCCTTTAGAATATGTTTCCACCCTTAGCAAAGGGTTGGATGCTTTGGAAAATCATTTGGAAAAAACCCAAAGATGGCTAGGGCCACTCGGTTCATTCGTGAACTAAAATGCATGATTGGGAAAGATTGAAAAGGCTTGGAACTCTTGGCTAGTCTTACTAGTCTGACAAAAGCGTGTGCTCCTTCGAACACTCCTAGCATTTTGCGAGGAGCCACTTTTGAGGATTACAAAGGATAGTTAGGAGTATCAATGCCTCCCACATCTTTCTACATGGCCAACATGATCCCATCTATCAGCATCCCTTCTATCTTCGAGAAACCTGAAACTATCAAAGTAAACAAGGTCCCCTTGGGCTTTAGCTTCACCCCTCTTGTCACCTCTAGTGGTGGAGGCTTTGGCGAGATCAATGGTGGAGGCTTTGGTAGTGACGGTGGATTTGGTAGCTGAGGTGGTGCTAGTGGAGGTGGTTCTGGCAGAGGTCATGGTGGTGGGTTTGGAAGAGGAGGTGGCTCCGGTGGAGGCCCTACTAGTGGCGATGGCTCTAGTGGTTGTTCTGGCATTGGTCACACCCGTAGTCTTGGTGGTGGCTCTAGTGGTGGTTCTGGAGGAGGTTCCTCTAGCCCTCTATCTTCTAATGACCCTACTCTGAATACTCTCCTTCAAAATATGGGTACAATGCAGAGCCAATTGGCGAGTCTTTCCTAAGCTTCTGCCCAGCCTGTCTTTCAGCCCTTTTTCTGACATAGCCTGTTGTCGATTGCAATTTTGAATACTCCCTTCCGGCAAGGAATGGAGATCCCTAAGTTTGAGAAATATGGTGGAAAAGGGGACCCACAGACACATGTGTCTACCTTTAATGCCTTATGCACAGATTTCTTCCATCATGATGTGTTGATGGCTAAGCTGTTTCTTTGATCACTCAAGGATACAACACTCGAGTGGTACTATTCCTTGCCTGAAAATTCTATTTTCTCATTTGACCAACTTGTAAATCAATTCCTTAGATATTTTCAAGCTAATATTGGGCTGAAGATGATCTTGAATCTCATCTGATGTAAACAAGGAGATAATGAAAAAAATCACTTATTTTATAGTGCGCTATCAAGCGCTTCTTTCACAAATCTTGTATCAGTTTCCCAATTCTTACGTACAGAAGGTATTCATAGGGAACTTACAAAGGCCTTGGCAAGAGAGGTTTGCCCTTATGAAGTACCCTTCTTTCACACACTTGTATGCAACCTTACGAGAATACCAACAAATGTTCATTCAGTTTGGGGGAGCCTCCTCGTGCTCTCGTTCTGAGGGAAAATCCATCGTATCAATCTCTAGGAAAGGTAAGGCCGTTACAAATGTAGTAGTCACTACTGATGAGAATGGCCTCAGATGTAACCGAAAGTTCACAAAGTTATCAAAATCTTATTCTTCCATCTTACAAAGGTTGTTGAAGGATAAGATCGTAACCTTACCAAATCCTAAGCCTGTTAAGGAGCCTTAACCTAATTGGTATGATGGGAGCACTTATTGTCAGTACCATCAGGTTAAGAGACATGATACCAAACGTTGTATGCGACTACGTCATGAGATACAAGACCGCATCAAGGATGGTACCATTTGACTTGATGGGAGTAACAAAATGCTAACAAATCAATGGCAAAAGCTAATAGTGAATTTTAGATATACACGGACCCGTTTCCATCACATTCTGCTAACATGATTATCAATTCCACTGATTATATTACTCAACCCGAGGCTTATGTTAACATGGTTGTGGTGACTTCTATTTCTCTACCTACACCCAGTTCGTCAGACATAACATTCACATCACAAGATTTTCCCTTAAACAATAAGCTCTCTCCCCTCTACATTCTCGCTTTCCTCAATAGTAACATTATGATAGGGGTCTTGGTAGACCTCGAGAGCTGTGTGAATGTCATCACAAAGGAAACATTGGTATTAAATTCATTACAAAAGGAAGAATATGAAGAAAAAAAATCCACCATACGTACTCACGATGGTATGTGTCTCAAACCTTATTGCTCGATAACCTTGTCTGTCGTAGTTGGACCTATGGTTGTTAACATGATTTTCGATGTTATCTCAAAGTCAAATCTGTTCAGGCTAAAGCTAGGCATACCTTGGCTAGCTTCCATGAATGGAATTTCCTCTTTTATTCACAAATTCTTAAAATTTTCTCACGAAGGTGTTGTGCATGTAGTGCATGACACCGAATATTAGCCCTTGGTGTCCCGTGATCGATATCCATTGGATCACTTTTGGCCCACCCTAGTCGGTCTGCTTCCCCCAAGAATGGACTTACTTTACAAGAATTATGTAAATTATAAGACTGGGGGCAAGGAACATTCGAAACTAACCCTTCCTATGATACAACAGTCAGTCGCGTCCTCCTAAGAGAAGGAGAAAGTTGTACTGACTGCTCCCCCTTCTTAAAAGAGAGAGGAGAAGTCCACACCAACTCCCTCTCCTTGTAAAGGAAAAGAGAAGGTTTCCTTTCCCCATACGGCCTCGTCCTCTCCCCTTTCTTGGGAAGAGTACTAGATGAGTCAGCCTGGCAGCTATCCACTGAGTCCAATGACACCTCTTTGGTGTAGGCCCAAGCTCAAGATCTCAGACCTCCCTAACAAATACCCCGAACTGTGGTATTAATTATATGGTAGAAAGAAGGGTTCCCAAAGGGTATTTAATCTGTAGCCTCCTACTGCTCTTGCCCCTAAAGCGGTGAATGGGAAGAGTCATGTTGCTAAGGCTCTTGTGTTGACTCCCCCTTGCTCCTCAACTTCTTCCTCCTGCTCCCATTCAAAAAAAAATTCCTCTATCGAAGACGACCGTAGTGGACATCCCAATGGTTGAGCAAGAGCCTTCTGTTCCTTTGCAACCTCCAACCTCCAACTCAAAGAGTCATAGAAATTTCCTTGCACGCGAGAGCAAGTGCTAGCGAAAGGCTCTCTTGGCTGAGCAGGCTACCTCACAAAGGAAGGAGGAAGAGATGACAACCCTTGCTTCAAGGCCTCCTATAGTGTCATCCTCTTCCCTCCCTTCTGCCTCTCTTCAGTTTGGTCCCAGGTTGCTTCCAGCTTCTGCTGCAAGTACAAATGTGCCTAAGCCCAAGGGGTTGAAGTGTTCATTGCTCCTTCAGTGGATCCACCTTTGCTGACGTCCTTTTCAAATATCTAGCCTTTCCCAAAGATCATGGATATGGTTAATACTTTGGTTGTATCCATTGCAGTTCTTTCCTCCTCTTCCTCCACACCTCTTGTTTTGTCTGTGGGGAGTTCATCTCCTCCAACGAAGAAAAAGTTGGAGTGTGATCCTTCTAGTAGTGAAGGAAGTAAGAGGAGCCCACCTTCTTCACAAGGTGGTCCCATGCTAACTTGTTCTATCCTAGTGATGGAACTAGTCCCGACTTCCCCTAAGTTTGTCACTGCTCCCAAGTCATTCAGCGAGCCTAGTGGTGAATCTCAAGCACAACTGGCCCCGTCCATTGAAATTAAACACGACACTCCTATGGGGTGCATGTTTAACTCTGTGGATGAGGTTTCAGCCTTGTTAGTGATCTTCATGAAATTGTTGACCCTAGCTCCACAAGAGCTCGGCAAAGAAGACCTTGTGGGGACTTCTTCCTTAGCCCTTATTGCAGGAGGGTCAGATGCTCCTCCTCTTAACATCCCACCACTGCAAGCTCATCCTCCTTCCCCCTACGATGACCTAGAGTGTGAAGCAGATGACCTCTTGGTTGATCAGTGTTAGGAGGAGGCCTCTTCTTAATCTCGTGTGCATGTGTGTGTGTTTTGTGATGTGTTCCCCCATGATTGTGCTATTTTTGCTTGGATGACCCTCGTCATCCCTGTCGGTGCTTGGATACAGGCATGATTATTGTGTCGTAAACCTTCCTCTATTTGTATCATCATTATTCTGTGTTTGTGCTTGATTTTTGACAAATTGGGGATGATGCAAAGCATGGGGGGCATTTAGGCTTCCCTTCCATGTTGACCCAATTTTTTTTTTTGTGTATTCTTCCTGATCTGGTTGGGGATTGATGATATTTTTCCTTGCACCGTGGTTACCTATTATTTATATGAGCATGGACAAATTTGACCCTGCTAAACCAAATCCCCATGTGCCCTTTGTTTGTGTTTTTCTCTTTTGCTTTCTCTTTATCTTTCTCTCTTCTTTTCTTGAGTTGTCCCTCTCATGTGTGGCAACGCCTTTCTTCAACATTCTGATATTCAAAAAATGCATTTGTTTGCCAATGAATCTTTTCTCAAAGATCTTCGCAAATCTTTCTTCAGAATCGCATTCTCAACTTGGAACCATAACAAAACATGTTTCCTTCATCATGGGTTCGTAAATAAAGGACTTGAAAACCTTCCTCAAAAGTGGGAACAACATTGACCTTCCCCTTGCGTGGGGGCATATTCTTCCTTTCAAATTCCTTAATGAAGTGAACATCTTTCAAAAGGATCCCTTGATGATGGATCCTTTCAAGAAAGAAAATATCTACTTTTGAACTATGCCTCCCTTGAGTGGACCTCTCCTTCACGACGAGTTCCCTAGGGACCCCTTTGAAAGTCTTTCAATTTTTTGATGGTTTGCGCGATTGTTTTCCTACTTGCCTACATGGTCGCTTCCTGACTCTGTGGAGTCTACTTTCCTAGGTTTCCTCCATGTGAGAGATCTTGGGGGATACCTCATCGCAAGTCTGAGATCCTATAGGGAACTTCCTTTGAGCTTCCTCCATGCGAGAGATCTTGGGGGTGGCTCCCCTGCAGGTCTGCAGGCCTGTGGGGTGCTTTCTTGCGTTTCCTCCATGCGAGAGATCTTGGGGGTCACCTTCCCTATAGGTCTGTGGCTCTGTAGGGTACTTCCTCAGGTATTCTTCATGCGAGAGATCTTGGAGAATACCTTCCCTATAGGTCTGCGGGTCTATAGGCTGCTTTCCTCGCTTCCTCCATGTGAGAGATCTTGGGGGACGCTTCCCAGGTATCCTCCATGTGACAGTTCTTGGGGGACACCTTCCTTGTAGGTCTATGAGCCTGTAAGGCACTTACTTCATAGGGCTTCCTTCATGCGATAGATCTTGGGGGTTGCCTCCTTGCAGATCTGCGGGTCTGTAAGACACTTTCTTTCTTCAACTTCATAGTTTTGAGAAGCTATGAAGTCCTTCACTTGTCCTGTACCTTCAAGTTTGTTAGATCATGGTCTGCTTCCTCAACGGTTCAGGTATACATTGGTAACCTTACTCCTTGATCTACTCTACTGAAGCACTCATCAATACTCATGCTTGCTAAAGTGGGGGGGAAATGTATAAGAGTGAATTTGCACCCCTTATGCAAATTCCCCTTTTTCCTTTTTCCACTTTAGAAAACCAAGTTTGGAGGCTTAATTACACCTAAGCACACTGCATTCATCCTATTGGAAATATGTGCCTCAAACAATACAGGCTAAAACCTCCATTGGAGCCAAGTCGGTATGACATCTATTATGTCTGGCTGACTAGCAATTTGAAACATCATGGTTTGAACAGGTCATTGTGACCTTGTTTCTGTCTTGCTGAATGCTTTCACCGTGGAGCTATCGCTATGACAAGGAGTGTTCGGTATGACCTCTTAGCACTCGGGATACCTCTGGCCAACAGGCCATTCAATCGGGAATTGGGGAGACTCATGGAGACCATGGGCTTTGGGATAGCTTATAACGGCTCGGTGAGAAGTCTTAGCGAAGTGTTAGAGTCTCACTGATAGTATGTTACATGTTGGTCTTCGGCGTAGCTTATGGTCTATCGGTAAGAAGTCTTACCAATGTGCAAAGGTCTAACGGAGGTTCAAATGTTGTTCATCGGTGTAACACAGAGGCTTTCGGAGAAACGTCTTAGCAACTGAAGGATGTCTTGTCGATAGCCAATGGCTATCGAGGTAACTCAAAGGTTCCAGGAAGATGTCTCAGCGAACGTTGAAGGTCTCACCGACAGAAACACCTTTTGGGATCTTCGGTATAGCTCTTGGCGACAGATGAACACTTCGGGGTAAGTCTTGGAGTTTGGTATGTTCTCTCGGTGAAAGATGTAAGTCTTGCCGTCTATTCTTTGGAGCTCGATATGACTTGTGACTTTGGTATAACCTTTGGTGACTTGCTATGATCTCCCGGCGAAAGCGATAGGTCTGGGCGACTGCTTGGTGTTTCGGCGTAACACTGGAAGCTCAATAGAACATCTTAGCGACTATGGTAACTCTTGGCGATACTGATATGAAGGTTATGTGGCATCGACGAGACATTGTTAGTGTCTCACCGAGATGCCAATACAGTGCGAATTATGTTGACAGTTTGACTGTCCTATGTGGAGTCTCGTGGACGAATAGGAGGAGCCAAATGTGAACCATTAGCAATTGGTTCATTTTGACAGTTTTGTGAGGAAGTTCTACAGACAGAGTTCGACATGGATATACTCTGTGATTGCAAATCGTAATCGGTTGGTTGAATTGACTAGTTTTTGACTGATTGTATCAGTGGATGAATTTTATTCTGTCGACTGTAACATGAAGGTTCCTAAAACAAATTGTACATGGTGAATGTTGTTGTAAATAGACATCAGAAAGATAAGTCTGAAACTTGTATGCAATCTTTATTACTGTAATACAAAGTGACTTCTCTTGGTGTGGTGGGTTTTTCTCCTGTAAGGGTTTTCCCACATATAGCTGGTGTTCATGTGTGATTGTCAAGTACTCTATTTCTGTTATTTACTTCATAGTGCATCTTAGTTGAACTGTAATTGGAAAAATTTAAAAGTATATCTCCATTCTTTCCTAAGGTATTGACATTAGGAGAATTGTTTCCGCATCTAATTTTCCTTACAAGTGGTATCAGAGCCTGGCCAGTTGTGTTATCCTTGTGGGTACGTTGGGTTTTTTGAGTCAGTTCTGTTCAGTGGGAGTCTTGTAGTAAATTTGTATTTCTGATTACAGGTTGAGATGGATAGTACATCTGGAAATTTTGAAATAGAGAAATTTAATGGCAGTAACTTTGAGTTGTGGAAACTCAAGATGGAGGATCTTCTAGTTGATCATGATCTTTGGATTGTTGTGGCTGGAGTGAAACCTACAGGCATGAAGCAAGAAGATTGGGAACTTGCAGATAGGAAATCTAAGGGGTTGATAAGGATCTGTTTGGAAAACTCAGTGCTTCTGAATGTGCATGAGTAGAAGAATGCCTCTTCTTTGTGGAAGAGACTGGTGTCTATTTATCAGGGGAAATTCTTGGTGAATAAACTATTCCTAAGGAAGAAGTTGTATTCTTTGAGAATGCAGGAAGGAGGGTCTGTAGCTGGTCATTTGAATGCATTTAATATGTTGATTGCTCAATTGACATCTGTTGGTGTGAAGACTGGAGAAGAGGATCGTTGTATGCTATTGTTGTGTTCTTTTCCAGACTCATGGGATCATCTGGTGATGGCTATTGGGAGTACAACATCGAATTTCAAGATGGAAGATGTTGTTGCATCTTTGTTGTCAGAAGAGATGAGAAGGAAATATTCTGAGATAGTGAAGGAAGCTCTTGCTGTAAGAGGAAGACCGAAAGAGAAAGGCAAGAAGGACAAGAAGTCCAAATCGAAATCAGAGGGGAGATCAAAATCTCCTGGCAAGAAGTCCAAGGTGAAGTGTTGGAACTGTGGGAAACCTGGTCATGTCCGAAAGGATTATAAAGAGGAGAAAAAGAAGAAGAAGGGCTCTTTCGATAATGGTTCTTCTCATAATGATGGTGACACCTTCATTGCAACCTTGGCTACTCAGGCATCAGATGATGTCTGGTTGATTGATTTTGGAGCATCTTTCCACATGACATCTCATAGAGAATGGTTCACGAAGTATGAAAAATAGAATGGTGGAAAGGTGTACTTGGCAAGTGATTCAACTTTAGAAATTGTTGGCCATGGAAGAGTTAGAATACAATTCCCTGATGGCAAAGTGAAGGGAATCAATAATGTAATGCATATACCAGGTCTGGCTCGAAACTTACTTTCTATAAGTATGTTGAATGATATTGGATTACAAGCTACATTCTCTGGAAATGGCTGCAAGATGACTAGAGGTTCAATGGTGCTGGCTAGAGCTGCTCGAATTGGTACCTTGTACAAGTTGGATGCATAGGCTGTTCAATGTAACAGTGTCTCTGGAAAGTCACTGAAAGCTGTCTGTGGAGTTAAAGAGGGAACTATCCCTAATTATGTAAAATCTATGGAAGTAAAACTTCCTACAGAGAAGACTATGCTTTGGAATCATAGGTTAGGCCACATAGGAGAAAAAGGTTTAAAAACCTTGAAGAATAAAAACTTGGTTGAGGGGCTTGAAGATTGTAATCTTGAATTTGAATTTTGTGAACACTATATATATGGAAAGCAACACCGTGTTTCATTTTATTCCAGTCCTCATAAATATTCTGGTTTGCTAGATTATATTCATTCAGATGTGTTTGGTCTAGTGGATGTTCCTTCTTTGTCTAAGTCAAGATACTACATGTCGTTCATTGATGATTATTCAAGAAGAGCATTTGTATATTTTTTGAAAAGTAAATCAGAAGTATTCAGTTAGTTTAAAGAATTTAAAAAATTTGTTGAAAATCAGACTGGTAGAAAAATAAAATGCTTAAGGACTGATAATGGCAGTGAGTTATGTTATGATAAATTTGAAAGATATTGTAAAAACCATGGAATTAAAAGACACAAGACTACACCTTATACTCCACAGCAAAATGGAGTTGTAGAAAGGTTCAATAGGGCAGTGATGGAGAGAGCACGAAGTATGCTCAGTAGTGTTGGCTTGGAGGAGAACTTCTGGGCTGAGGCTGTATCTACTCCATGTTATCTAATTAATCATTCTCCAAATTCTGCTCTTGTTGAGAAAACACCTTTGAAAGTGTGGTCTGGTAAGAAGCCCTCACTTAGACATGTTCGTGTTTTTGGCTGTGAGGCATATGCTCATGTGCTGGATGTGAAAAGATTGAAACTGGAGAACAAGGCTATCAAATGTGTTTTTATTGGCTATAGTGTTGTCATAAAAGGATACAAGCTTTGGAATCCTAATATAGAGAAGGTTGTATACAACAAAAGTGTAATATTTCATGAGTTGAAACCTTCCACTTTGGATCTACAGTCAGAGATAAAGACAAAAAATAATAAGGATGTAGGATTAATTCCTCCTACACCAGAGAAAGAGGAATTGAGAATTCAAAATGTACCTAAAACTAAGGAGAGCTCAAGCAGTTCTGAAAGTTCTGAAGAAGAAGAACCTCAGCCTCAACAAGTGAGGAGGTCAACCCATGAAAGAAAACAATCAAATAGGTATGGGTTCTCTTTGATTGACTCTACTTGTGCCTATGCTTTAATTTCTATCACTGATGAGCCTAGGACTGTGAAAGAGGCATTTAGAATGTCTGATTCAGAATCTTGGTTGGAAGCCATGAATGAAGAGATGACGTCATTAGAAAAAAAATAAAACCTGGGGTCTGGTGCCCTTGCCTAAAGGCAGAAAGGTTGTTGGCTGCAAATGGGTATTTAAGAAGAAAATTGGTCTGGATGGCAGTGTAGAAAAGTACAAGGCAAGACTAATTGCAAAGGATTATTCCCAGGTAGAGGGAATCGATTATGGGGAAATATTTTCTCCTGTAGTAAAGCTGACATCTATCAGATTTTTATTGTCACTTGTAGTAGCGTATATGTCCCAGCCTAAGCACTTTGTTGAGAAAGCTAAAGAAAAACTAGTATGCAAATTAAAGAAGTCTCTGTATGGGTTAAAGCAATCACCTAGAATATGGTACCAAAAATTTGATACTTTTGTATTGTCTTTGGGATTTGTGAGATCAAAATCTAATCACTATGTATATTATAAAGCTGAAAGTGATCAAGTACTTGTTATTGCTCTCTATGTTGATGATATGTTGTTCATAGGCAATAGTAAGCTAATGATTTCTAATCTTAAGTCTCAGTTGTCTGCTAAGTTCGAAATGAAGGATCTTGGTGCAATAAGGTATATTCTGGGGATGGAGATAACTAGGGACAGGAAGAATAGAAAACTATGGCTTAGTCAGAGTAAATATATCAGGACTATTCTTGAGAGATTTTGTATGAATGATTGCAAACAACTAGTAGTTCCAGTCATGCAGGGAACGAAACTATCTGTTGAGGACTATCCAAAATATCCTACTAAGATGGAGGACATAACCAGTGTACCCTATGCTAGTGCGATTGGCAGTCTCATGTATACAATGGTTTGTACAAGGCTAGACATTACCCAAGTAGTGGGAGTTCTTAGTTGATTTATGGCTAATCCAGGAAGAACGCATTGGGATGCTGTGAAGAGAGTGTTTAGATATTTGAAGGGGACTTCATATTTTGCTTTGTGTTATCATGGGAACTTTGTTGAATCATAGAGGACTCTCAACATTCGTGGTTATTTTGATTTTGATTGGGTAGGGGACATTGACAGCAGGAGATCCACCAGTGGATACATTTTCATGATGAATGGTGGTGCAGTGAGTTGGATGAGCAAGCAGTAAGCTATAGTCGCTTTGTCCACTACGAAGGCTGAATACATGGCAACTACTCATGCTTGTAAAGAAGTCGTATGGTTGAAACGTTTGTGTTCTAACATTGGTTTTGATGTAGGGGAAATAACTATTTTCTATGACAGTCAGAGTGCAATTTGTCTGGCAAAGAACCCTACTTTCCATGCCAGGATGAAACATATTGACGTACAGTATCACTTTGTACAAGATATGGTGGAGGATGGAAAGTTCAGTTTGGAAAAGGTTAATACTCTAGAGAATGTTGCAGATTCATTGACAAAGCCAGTGAGCACAGACAAGTTCAGGTGGTGTGTCAGTTCAATGGGCCTTAGTGCCCATGATTTTCAGTAAATTATGTTGTGCTCTGGAGGTGCCTGTATGGTCTTTGTCAAGTGGGAGATTGTTGGAAATATGTGCCTCAAACAATACAAGTTGAAACCTCCATTGGAGCCAAGTCGGTATGACATCTATTATGTTTGGTTGACTAGCAGTTTGAAACATCATGGTTTGAACAGGTTGTTGTGACCTTGTTTCTGTCTTGCCGAATGCTTTCACTGTGGAGCTATCACTATGGCAAGGAGTGTTCGGTATGACCTCTTAGCGCTCGGGAGACCTCTAGCCGACAGGCCATTCAATCAGGAATCAGGGAGACTCATGGCGACCATGAGATTCAGGATAGCTTATGGCAGCTCGGTGAGAAGTCTCAGCAAAGTGTTAGAGTCTCATCGACAGTATGTTACATGTTGGTCTTCAGCATAGCTTATGGTCTATTGGTAAGAAGTCTTACTAATGTGCAAAGGTCTCACCGATGGAGCTTCAAATGTTGTTCATCAGTGTAACACAGAGGCTTTCGGAGAAATGTCTTAGCAACTGAAGGATGTCTTGTCGATAGCCGATGGCTATCGAGGTAACTCAAAGGTCCTGGGAAGACATCTCAGCGAACATTGAACGTCTCACCAACATAAACACTTTTTGGGATCTTCGGTATAACTCTTGGAAACGGATGAACACTTCGAGGTAAGTCTTGGAACTTTCGGTATGTTCTCTCGGCGAAAGATGTAAGTCTTGCCGACTATTCTTTGGAGCTCGATATGACTTGTGACTTTGGTATAACCTTTGGTGACTCGCTATGATCTCCTAGCGAAAGCGATAGGTCTGGGTGATTGCTTGGTGTTTTGGCGTAACACTGGAAGCTCAATAGAACATCTTGGCGACTACGGTAACTCTTGGCGATACCGATATGAAGGTTATGTGGCATTGGCAAGACATTGTTAGTGTCTCACCGAGATGCCAATACAGTGTGAATTATGTTGATAGTTTGACCATCCTATGTGGAGTCTCGTGGACGAATAGGAGGAGCTAAATGTGAACAGTTAGCAGTTGGTTCATTTTGACAGTTTTGTGAGGAAGTTCTACAGGCAGAGTTTGACATGGATATACTCTGTGATTGCAAATTGTAATCAGTTGGTTGAATCGACAGGTTGTTGAGTGATTGTATCAGTGGATGAATTCTATTTTGTGGACTGTAACGTGAAGGTTCCTAAAAAAAATTGTACATGGTGAATGCTGCTGTAAATAGACATCAGAAAGATAAGTTTGAAACATGTATGTAATCTTTATTATTGTAATACAAAGTGACTTCTCTTGGTGTGGTGGGTTTTTCTCCCATAAGGGTTTTCCCACGTATATCTAGTGTTCATGTGTGATTCTCAAATACTCTATTTATGTTATATACTTCATAGTGCATCTTAGTTGAACTGTAATTGGAAAAATTTAAAAGTATATATGCATTCTTTCCTAAGGTATTGACGTTAGGAGAATTGTTTTAGCATCTTATTTTCCTTACACATCCTACTTGGCACCTATTTTGAGTGTCAATGGGGGAATTTATGTTGGGGAAACCTGCATGGTGTGTAGATGTCCACGTGGTGCGCTTACGTCCTTAGCAAATTCCTATGGATGAACCTGTAGAGGCATTACACTTCCCATTAGTGGTCAAGTTGTAATGCCCTCTTTGGCTAACTGACCAAAATATGGCTGTTTTCTTCACTCTCTCCTTCAAATTCACCATTCATTCTTCCATTTAGTCCCTTCAAACAATCTTCTATAGCATCTTCTACGCCTTCAACTCCATTCACTCACACTCTTGCATTCACTTCAAGCATTTCAGAAACACTCTTACACCTCATTGCAACAACTTCACTCCACCACTTCAATAGAGCAAGTTTGGGACCACACCATTGTAGCAAAGGCTTGAGTACTCTCATTTTCTCCCCCATCTTCCTTGAGTGCTTTTGGTGGAGGTGGTAAGCTTCCCATTCCTCTCCTCTATTACTTGGTAGAGTAAGCACATTTACTGTTTTGTAATGCTTTAGTGTTCTTTACTACATTATTTTCTTTATCTCGCTTTCTTGGTTGTCCATGGAGGTAGAAACACCTAAATGAGGGTCTGACTGAGGTAGGCCCCTATACAGCCACCCAACATTTTCCTCCTCTTTGTGTGTAGGTGAGCGTACTTTTGAGGAGCTAGTTGGCGAATGAGTTTCTTTTTGAGATCCTTCTTGTAGCCTTAACTCTCACATTTCTACTTTATCACATTAGAGAGTATTTTATTTACTTAATCACGTTATTTTGGCCCTTTAGTAGTAGTTAGCTGGGTCATTAGCTTATTTTCTTAGGTTTGACCTTGTCTCAGTAGTTGTCTAGTCATACAGATGCCAACGCACTTGAGAGATGCCAACGCACCACAATGTCATCCCAGGATAGCGCTTTCATTATCGGACAAAGAGCTTCTTGAGGCATAGCATTGAACCTAAAAACTGGCTCGCCTAGCCCCATCTTGTATTTCAGGTTTGTAGGGTGATTGAAGGAACCTTATAGTCCTCATCATTCTCATCCCACATTCCCCAACATCGTGTTAAGTTGAGGTAAGTTAGGGAAGCCTTTCGTTCTTGACCCTCCATGACCTGGGGTCTTGAACATGGTCGGTGCCCCTCTCTTAAAATATCCAAAAACTAAAACCTAGCCCACATTTTAATCCCCATCAACCATAGTTCATCATAAACATTACCTTGCATATTTCACTCAAATCTTTGACTAAATTTATATTTAGTCATTGCACAAAAACCATAAGATCAATTTTCACCCTTTATAAAATCATCCATTATTGATTTGAACTTAGATTACATTCCATAACCTTACACCACATCATCCAATCAAATTCACCCCATTCCAAAAAATATCCAACACTCACTATTATCATTTTAGTCTTAAATATAGTCACTTTCTCCTTATCCTAGACTTCGAATTCAAATTAATCACCATAATTAATCCATAACCTTTCACCCATTTATAATCATCCCACCTACATTGTCATCCTCAACCATCCTAAAAAAATCCAAAATCAAAATTTCTTAGATTCAAATCTAGATCTTTAATCTCTCCTCTACCTTGCAATTTGCTTGATAAATCACCTATCTCAAGTAGTGTGTTAAGTTAGCATTTTATCAAAATTGCATAAATTATATTAGGAACTTTGGTAACTCCAAGTTAGTGAACTCCAACATCCCTATCCTATTTTTTCTTAGGAACTTTCCTATCCTAAGTAAGAAAGGATATATCATGTTATTAATCATAGAAGATCTATATTTTAATTTAACAACTTTGTTTTCTAATTGAACATCACCCCCTTAGTCTTCCAAGTAATTAGACAAAAATATAAATATCCCATCAACCTTCCAAACATCATCATTTCAAAATCAACCTTATTTAAATCCATTGCAACATTAGTCTAAAATTCTAAAACATCAAACCCCAAATCGAAACCATCAACCCAAACATCTTAAACATATCTACACCCATCCTTTCTCCATAAAAACCTAACTCTAAATTGTCACTTTTTCACCCCAAATTCATCTTCCAAAAGCATAAACATCAAACTCTAAATCCAAATAACTATTCAAAACTTTTAAGCACAACTACACGGTCTATTATTCAAACACAAACACATAATTCTAAAGGTCATCACCTATTTCTATTCTCTCACCTCACACATCATCATCCTTAAGAAAAACCAACTTCCCATACTATTCACCAAAAGAACTAGGTCTCATCTTTCTATGCCACTTACAAGGTCACAAGCCAAGAAAATAATGGATTCAAACAACTACACAACATGAACGACTAATGCTATCTTTAACCCAAAAAACCAAGGTGGAAACACACATTGAACTCATTCACATGAGATACATGTGATTTAGGTGAAACTCTTGTGGACTAGCTAGAATATTCACCAAGACTCTAAGAATTCATTAAAGACCTAAAAGTAATGAATTTAGTAGATTGTCTCTATTGGAACCTATAAATTTATGAATTTATAGTGCTATGTATTGTCCCCTTGTGTTCCAAATCAATTAAGGACAGTCAAAGAAATCTCAATGGTGTATCATGTTGAAGTTTCTCTGATGGTTGCATTACCCCTTTGTTGGGCTATATTGAAAAACCCATTTTATAAAATATCCAAAAGATAGTTTTCTCCCCCCTTCTTTCTTTCCTTCTTTAGGTTCATTCATGGATTCATACATTTTTCCAAGTCAAAATTTCCATGTTCTTCCTTGATTCCCCCTTCTTCTATTTTTCCTTTTGTCCAATTGGGGATTCAGGTCCTGAACGAACACTTGGAATAAGGTCCAAGTACGTTCTTGACTTCCAATCCTAATCTTACCTTTTCTTCTTCTACTTGATCGAGACTGCGTGTCTTGATCTAACTTTTGGACTTAAGGTCTAAAAGGTTCAAGTCTAATAGGGATTCTTGATCCCAATCGACGTTGTCTTTTTCCATCCTAGTGAGACTTCAAGTCTTGATCAAACTTTCAGACCTATGTTTGAAAGGTTCAATACCTTTCTGAAGTCTTGCTCCCACCTTTTTCTCTCATCCCATTAGGAATTTGAGTCTTGAAGGGACCATTAGACTCAATTTCACAAGCCTGCAAACCTTCTCAAAATTGCCCAGTTTCTAATTGTAGAAGCACATAAAGTTGGGTCCATCATTAGAAAAATTCAAGACTTGATCCTTCTTAGGAATCAAAGAAAATAACACTTTAAGGATATCTAGGATGCAAATCAACTTTAAAATTTAGTATTTAATCATGTGGATCCCATAGGGTATGATCCTTTAATAAAATGAAACAGATTGCAAAATTCAATAAATATGATTTTAAAACTAAGTTATGGAAGCACTTTGAGATAAAATATGTGAAGTTAGAAATATTGTGCATCCAAGATAATTACATTTGCAAAATGATTATGTATGATTAGGCATGTACTCAACAAATATGCACTAGAAAGATATTAGTTGACTAGGGATAAAACTACCAAAATACAAACAAAATAGAATCCAGGGTCCAACAAAACATCAAAGGAGAAAAAGTTTAAATTTTTAAAATATTTTTCCAAATATAAAAAGAATTAACCCCTTTCTAAAAATTCATTGGGTATAAATTGTATTAAAGGTTGAACTTTGAATGAGATAGTGAAATTTCCTCTGACTCAAGTCTAGGATGTGATAAAATTATTAATGTAATTTGATAAAAACATAAAAATCAAAATACATAGAGATGGGATTTTCTCCTTTTTGGGACCAAAAAGTGGAGTGGCCAATTTTTGGTCTCCCATCTTGATGCACATGCCGACCATATGGTGCAAGAGAAGAGCATACTCAACCTTACTAAAATCCACTAAAATCTATCATCTAGTAATAGCTCTACCCTCAAATATGAGAAGGATTTTGCATGTTCATGACTCTAATAGGGTAAAATTACAAACCTGTGTCACACTTTTATAAAGGAATTGGCCAACAAAAAATAAAAAATTTCAACTTCAACCACATAAAGTGGTCTTTATGTTTTGAATTTCAAAATGATGTAAAGTAATGAAATGTAGAAATCTTGTTGAAGTTTATGCTTGTAATTTTTTAAAAATTTAAAAAATTATTTTGCTTTTTTTTTTTATAAATTTAACAGTAGATTTTGAATTGCTAAAAATTTCAAGAAAAAGTGACATTGAGTCGACATCACCAAAAAAAAGAGAAAACAATTTTAATTTTCGTTGATTTTTTTTTTCAAATAGATAACTTCAATATCTAGTGCATGGAAAAAAATAATTTTCAATGTATATTTTCCTTGTAATAATTTTTTAAAGTCAAACTTACTAGAATTTGGTAGTTTTCACTTGACATGAACTTTTGTCTATTTTTTTATCATTTAAAAAAAAAAAATTATACTCTTTTGGAGAGGATTCTCTCCTCTCATGCACCATATATTTTTCAAAAAAAAAAAATATGTTTAAGCATTTTTATTTAAATTTATAATCAACCTCATTTTTTATTGTAACAACCTACTTGCATTATTTTAAAAAAATATATTAAAATTAATCTATATATATATTTGGATTCCTAACTCCAATCTATAAAAAGGGTTTTTTTTTTTTTTGAAAATATTCATTTTCACTAAATAAATATCATTTTCAAGTGGAAAGTTTTAGAAATTTATGAAAAAAGATTAGGTGACTACCAATAAGGATGTCGCATAGATGGTTTTGAAAGGATTTTGGTCAAAAATGTTTCAACCAAAACTTTACATGTAAATTGAGGCATGTTTCAAAATTATAAAGAGAATTTTTGAAATTATAATTTTAACCGAAAGTGTTTCACTTGAAATAGTATGTGCCACATATAGGTCACATAGTGGTTGGAAAAAATGTTTCACTCGAAAATATTCAGTTGGCCAAAAGTGTGACACATGTTTGTGTTTTTACCCAATACCTCATGTAGGAGTCATGTAACAATGAGAATAGGGTGGCCCACTTTTGAGGAGATAGGGTTCCTACTTCCCTATTGTTTCATTCAAGGAAACCTTAGAGACCTCAATCCTAAGGTAGAAAGGGGGAAAGAGATCTTGCAATAAGGTATCCTAGGGTGTGATTAATGATTAAAAGAGGGTTCACCACCAAGCTAGGGCTTGGAAAGACAAGTAACATGCAAAACCTAATGATATGTAAGACTTGAATAGATGACCTAGAAATGAATGCAAAACAGAATAAAAAGCTAAGAAATCATAAAGGTGCACCTAGAAACCTAAATGTACTTAGAAAAAGCTCTAAAATTCTAAAAATGTAGACTTTAGGGCACACTGGGACTCATATGCCAGGCTAGGCATATCAATCCCAGTCTAGGGTTTCTAGGTTGAAACGAGAATCTGGCAGTATTGACTCGGGATCTTCAAAAATTTGGAGAATTTCTTATACTGGGACTCATATGCCACTTGTGGCATATCAGTCCCATCCTACTTTTTCAAAAATTAAAAGTTTAGATATGCTCTCTAATCTCATCTCTTTCTTCCCAATTTGACTTTCGGATCTGAACCTATTAAAAGACCTGCAAAACATAATATGGTTTTGATTTTTCTTATGGGGGGTTTGCCTTGGCCAAACCCCTAGTTTGGTAATTAAACCTTGATAGAAACAATGAATCTTGAAATTAAATGTTAATATAAACCCTAACTTTAAGTGTATCTACAAATAGGAAATTTGAAATGCAATGCAACCCTATTCTAATGTGCTAGAATGAGATGAATGAATGAAGCATGAAGATGAATGGATCACTTTGGGAGATTTCTAATCACCCTAATAAGTCATATCAAGACATGTACCTTCCTTAGGATAAAAGTAGAGTGATAATGGAGGATGGAATCACTTAGGAAACAAGTCATTAGGCTTGGTTTGATGGCTAATTGCATCTCCCCAACCTAGAATCCATCATGATTCACCATAGGAAACCATAATCAATTGTTGACAATGTTATATCTTGAATGAAAGTGAGCTCAGTGAAGACTTGTAAAAACACTATAATGTTGCTTGAAGACTTCAACTTTTCTTTCTACTTGCTCTTGAATACTCTTGTGAAAGAATTCTTGAGTGCTTATGAATGCTTAGACCTTGAAATTGTTTTCCCTAGATGAAAATAATGACTTGAAATCTTGTTTATATAGGCACTTGATCTAATTTACCGTTATTTAGATGTCAAATGTCAATATCAACCAAAATTTTGAATTAAAAACTTGAATTTTCCACTCAAACCCTAAAAATGGGCCACACAGGACTTATACACCACCTGTGGCGTATGGGTCTCGTCTAGGGGGAATCATATGCCCAAGGTGGTGTATGAGTCACCCTAGCTTTTTGGGGTGGTCCAATGCTGGGTCATTAGAAAATTTAATACTTTTGTTGATTTTGTTAGGATTTTAGTTGAAATAAGCCTTGAGATCCAAAATAAAGGGTCATAGGGGCCTATTAATGATGATTTAAAGGGTCATAAATTCAAGGGTACTAAAATAGGTCCAAATTAGGTGAGGAATTGCACTATCTCCAAGAAGGGATTACAATTTCTGTCATTACAAGTTGAAAATCAGCTCTATACCCAAGACCACCTACAAAAACAATGGAAACCTTCTACAAGAGAATATGCAATAAATAAGCTTTCTTGATATTAAGATATACCAAATATGATGACGATGTATGTTCCAAAAGTGTACAATGACCTTTTTTATATAGACAAGGTGTGATGGAATACCAAATGCAAAACATTAAATGACTTGTGTCATTATCAAATGACATTCAAGTCATTATAAAATGACCTAGGACACTATAATTAAATAAAAGTAAAAATTATAAGTTATGATAAGATCTTATCTAGACAACTAAGAATTCTATAAATATGCCTAGGACTTAAGTGGACTTAACATGTAAATAGTCCACCCACTAATTACCCAGTTAGGTAAATTACCTATTTACACCAACATCTCTTATTGAATTTAAAACCTTTTACTAAACATACTCAATTAGACTTTGATGTCCCTAGAATATCTAATGATTCCTCTACAACCACATTTTCCAACGGATAAATACATGACCAATATCCTAGAAAACCAAAAAAAAAGAAGCAAGAGTAGGAGGACATCCCAAACTAGACCAAAAATTAGACAAGGTAGAATGAATAAAGGTTTGATTCCAACAATGCCACCACTACCTCCAAAGAACCTCAAAAAGGGAATTAAAATAAAACATGAGATACATATTCCTCATTGATCCCACAATGAACACACTTAGGACCTTTAAATCCCCACCTTCTGATATTGTCCCAAGTAATGACTTATTTTAAAAAAGAATCCTTATTCTAACAAAGAAGCCAAACAAAGAAATTATACTTGTGTCAACAAAATTTATTGCAAAAAAAAATTCCACAAAAGGAAACCCTCCAACACTCTTTCACATCTAACAACTAATAACCACTAGAAACAAAGTAAAATATTTTAGGATCATAGCCTAAAGCTAGATCATCACCCTCCTATAAAGAAAAACAAGGTTAATCAACAAGGATAAAAGCTAAGGTTGCTCGAGATTCATGATTGCCCCCATAGGCCAAGATTTGATATCTCTCAAGTGAAAAAAAGCAAGTATCCTTCACTTGAAAATAATCCTTCAAACTAGAAACTTGAGACTAACTGACATCCAAAAAAATACAAATTTTAAATGGTGGAAAAGATGAAAGGTGGATAAAATTAGGGAATTAAGATCCCATGAGCCAGTTCAAAAAAGAGCCTTTCCGCCAATCTAAAAGGTGCCTCACATAATAAGAGAAGTGCCCTTCTTGATAGTATTCCATATCATAGAACCTTTACCATTCAAAAAAATTCTTCGAACCTCTTAAGTGGGAACCCCATGAAGATATTTATAATTAATAACTTTAGCCCAAGGTTGATTCTACTATGTACACCATATACAATAAAGTTTGATAGCCAAAGCCTAACTATTGAGTTCAACATTTCTAAGATCAAGACCATCATTTTTTTAGGTCACTAAACCCTATCCCATCTAATTAGATTATATATTTTAAAAGTGTCTAGACTCCCAACCATATGAACTTCCTAGAAATAAAATGAAACTCCAAAAAAAAATTAGGATCTGAAAGCACCATAAATTTATAAATAGTAAGAACTTATAAAATAGACTTGACAAGAGTAAGATAAATAGTAAAAGATAACTAACATAAATTCCATTGATTGACCTTCATCCTGAAGCAATCAAGAATCTTCTTCCATTGAAGACGATTAAGATATCCTTTTGATAAAGGGATGTCAAGATACTTTAAAGGAAGTTGTCCTATTTTAAATCTCAAAATAATAGCAATTCTTTATTGAATGGACAACAGAGTATTAAATAAAAAGATGTTCAACTAATCTTCATAATTTGTTGGCCAAGATGTCAAATACACATCTAAGATATGTCAAATAATTTTACTTATTAGCTCCATATATTTTATTTTTTTATATTTCAAAAATATCCATAATAATTTTAATAAGATGAATTACTTATTTTTAAAAAATATTTTTATTATTATAATATAATTAATGATTTTTAATATTTAATTTTGTAAAATTATTATTTTTATTTTTTTTCTTTAAAAATATTATATTTATTTTTTATGAGAGGATTTAATGTTTTTAAAGAGATATGATTAAATTTAAAAAATATGTGATATTTAAAAATAAATAAAAAATTAAAATGATATAAATTAATGTTGAAGATTTCTTTTTAAATATGAGTTTTTTATATTAAAAAAAGTTCATACATTTCTTTTTTAGAAGATCTTCACTGTATTTACAATGGATTATAGAAATTTAATGTTTCTAACTGATATAAACTTCATTCATCTTATTCTTTAGATATTTGTATACAATGAGAGATGATAATGTACATATTATACTTAAACAAATTTAATACTCTCAAATTTCATATTTAACTAAAAAAATTGACAATATGCAATTTTAAATAAGACATAAGTTAAAATGTAATTAAACAATCAAATTGTCATAAATTTTGATATGATAAGGATGTCATCAAATTCCAAGCTTGCTTCAAAGATAAATTTTCCCTAAAGGCATACCAAATGCTTTTAGGATAATTGAGATATGAAGTGATCTTGAAATCTAGTGTATTTTTCGTGTGGACCCCATAGAGTATAATCCCTTAATAAAATGAAATTCAATGATAAAATCAATAAATATGATTGTAAAGCTAAGTTGGACATGGGAGCACTTTGAGACAACATATATGTAAAGCTAGAAACATTATAGATCTAGGATAATCATACATGCAAAATTATTTATATCGTTAGGCATACACTCATCAAATCTACATTAGAAACAAACCATTATAAGAATAGAAATAAAATAGGATATTGGGTTCCACAAGGAATCAAATGACAAAAAGTTCAAATTTTCAAAATCTTCCTCCAAAGAAGGTCCAAATATAAAAATGAATTAATTATTTCCTAAAAAATCCTTGCATATGAATAGTATTAGAGGTGCAAATTTGAATTAGTTAAAGTTAAGATGAGACAAAATTATCATTAATATTTTTTATGAAGGATTTTTTATCATTCACAAGATTGTTTCTACTATTCAATATGAGAGCATAGTATTTAGGTTGAAATCTCGTTAGTTAAGAGTCAAGGATCGAGGGGTATATATTCTACGAAAGTCACTTGATGCATGATCTTGACCTCATCTCTTATGGTGTCGAGGTTTTGCACTCATCAGGACTTGATCTCTAGTGAGCTCATTTAGAACCATCCAACTTCGCTAGTTGACCATGTGCCCATTGACTATCACTAGAATTTGATAAAAAAACACAAACATCCAATTACACAAATTTGAAACTAAAAGAAAAATAATTATTTTAAATAAAAAAACTTATACATTCCTTGATAAATTAAAAAAGAAAGGAAAACTTAACAATTGATTTACCAAAAAAAAGTCTATTTAAAAAAAAAGATTTATTATATAAGCAACGATAAGAAGTTGTAGGAAAAGAGGTAATCCAATAAACGAATAAGATTGTGTAAAAATAATTATTTTTTAATAGATCTAATAAATTATTTTTAATACATTCCCTTACACATTTTGATCAACCATTTAAAATTATTACTAATTAACAAATATAAATAAAACATATGATTGTACTTTTGCCATTAATATTTAAATATAAAATAATAACATTAAAAAAATTCAAGATAGTCATTCAACTTACTATTTATTTCTTGAAAAGTGTAAAGTTGATCTTTATCATTGAATTATTCATTATTATTATTATTTTACATTAAACAATACAAGAATAAACAGTTTTCAAAAGAGAAGTTTGTTTAAACTTCATGTATTTATGTTTTAGCTGCTATTTTGTAATGTATGTGATTGGTTCAACCAGCTGAGTCGTTTGAGTTGTTTAAAATTGGGACAGTTATTGTCATTCTTATTAGAATGGTTGTATGTTAATTTCATAGTCTAGTTCTCGTTGTCTCCATTGTACCACAGTCTGTTCACTGGATTTGTTTTATTATTCTCCTTTCTATACAATCTCTTTTTGAACTGCTTATTCTTTTCAACTTTGTTAAAAGAAAAAAAAGACAGATGGCAAAGAAAAATATCTTAAACAGTAAGACAAATCAGTTAAGCTCTTGATTTTAAGCGAGCAAACTAGAGGAAAAAAACTTCAGCTTTTTTTCAAAGACATGCAAAGAAGAAAAGTTTGAAGTTAATACGCAAACAAAACTGGCAATAGCCTGGCCACAGGAACAATTTGCATTCAAGGGCAAACCAAAGGTGGGAATGGCCTCGTGAAGACTGTCCATGTGAAAATAAAGACCCACATTTATATGCCATCAACCAACTAATGTGAGCGCCGTGCTTTCTGCCATTCCACATAACTGATATGACTAACAAACAAGTATTATCTACTCATTCTTCTCATGTAAGCTGGAATGATAATGACCTCCTCCAAATCTAGGTATCAATAGTCGATTACAGAATCAAATACAGATATGGGCTGTCAGAAGCAGACGACAACACATAACCAGCAACAAAGATTTAGTCTGTGGCTGAAGAGGTGACTTTATCAAATGCTTCACTGTTTGAAACCGGACATTGAAAAGCTTTCTTAATATTTTCTAAATTTAATAGGTTTATTAAGGCTGGATCGATTGGGAGTTGGCCACTCGATATTTTCTAAAACTGAAGTTGATAACTGTTTGGAATTTGATCTCAATAAAAAGCTGGCCTGGACAGTGTACAGTAATGTATGACATGACGTTACTCACAATTAGTAAGACAGCAATTGAAAACTGAGTAATAAATACTGCAATCAAAGATTGTCACATCTGTTGTGTTACATCAAAAACAAAATTTAGCAATTCTATATGGGAACACAAGTCTTAGGCTGAAACTTTTTCGGCTGAGAGTTAGGATTGAGGGGTGTCTATTAGTTGACCTGAGACACAATCTCAATCTCATCCTTTATGATGTCAGGGCTTTGCAATCAGCCATACTTGATCCTTATTGCGCTTATTCAAAACTATTCAACTTCACCAACAGACCAAGGGCCCATGACAACCCTAAAATATTCTTCATTTTCTCATCAAACTATAATCACTTGCTTTTATTGAGAGCACAATAAAAGCTAACTTAAAGAGAGGGTTCACAAACTTGTTAGATGTTTTCATTTAAAGGTAAGGTTATTATTAATAGCGTGTTGGGTGATTAATAATTAGCAATTGGATATATAGTGTGTTAGGTGATTAGTAATTAGCAATAGGATATATAGTATGTTAGGTGATTAGTAATTAGCAATTGGATATAATATTATAATTAGAAAATTGTCAACATACCCATTAAATCTATATATTCAATTGCTAATTATTAATCACCCAACACGCTAGTAATAATAACCTTATCTTTAAATGATAACATCTAACAAGTTTGTGAACCCTCTCTTTTAACTTAGCTTTTATTGTGTTCTCAATAGAAGTAATGATCACACTTGGATGAGAAAATGAAAAATATTTAAAGGTTGTCAATGGATCCTTAGTTTGTTAGTGAAGTTGAATAGTTCTAAATTATAATAAAATTTTATAAGAGAGAATTTTTACATAATTAATTCTTTAATCACATAGTAGATAATACAAAACGTATGCAATTTTATAATAGATTGTTGATAAATATGTTTAGTTATTAATTATAAATTAGATTGGCAATCACCATTCTCTCTTTCAAATTAAATGAATAATTAAACCTACATTTCCAAAATCTTATTCCATCTCTAAAATTCCTATACCTATCCAAAATCCAATCCTAAAGGCCTACATCCAAATACCGACATCCCAATCCTTAATTTAAATCAATTTGGATCCCTAAATCCTAAAATTGATAATCCAAAATCTCTCACCCCAATCCCAAAATTTAAATTCCCAAAATCCAAGCTCATCCTTATGTCTTGAATCCCATACATCCAAAATCTTAAATTCAAATCCCACATTTCTTATCCAATAACCAAAGGTGGCATGGTTTGTGCCATTGTTGGTATTGATTCCCCTTCATTCCATAGCATTTCCTCATACCTCCATCATCCCATCGTTCCATTCAAACATCTTTCAAAACCTAATCCATTATCCAGCATACATCCACAATCGCATTCCTTTTTTTTTTTTTTTGATACTCAGGAGGTATCTCCAACCAAGGCCCAGCGATTCCCACCAGACCTTGCCTTGGGCTTACTTTTTGTTGCCGAGTTGGGGTAGTGGTGGGGCGAGCCAAGGCGAAACTAGTCCCCCTGGGGAGAAGCCCCAAGCCCGCAACAAGACTCCTCTGGGTTAACCCGGCCAGCATGAATTGAACCTTGGACCTATATGGGACGAACCAAAGCCTTAGCTCAACCATACCGATCGTTCGAGTTGCGGGGCGAACCCCACAATCGCATTCCTTTAATTCAAAATTTCACATAAATTGCTATTTATCCTTCATCCAACTTGCCATCCATTAAATTTTCCTTTGGAAAATTCTTTAGTATAGAAGCTAAAATGGTACCATGTTTATAGTTGAATAACTTGACTCAATAATCAACAAGGTTTTCAACAACATAGATATTGAACCCAATGTCAATCACATGGTCTATGTGTAGCTATAGATAAAATTAGAAAATATCATCCACATCCATGAAACAAACACTTTGAAGTTAAAAATTTCTATATCCCAATCCATCTATCCCATCCACCATCCTACTCTAAAAATACCTACATAAAATTAGAAAAAAATAATAGAAAAAAAAATCGAAAGAAAATTTTGTTCAAAGGTGCAAACCATTCGCATGATTCCTAAACAAATAATATGATCTAGAAAAATTAATGTTAGATATTATAAGTAAACATACTATTTATGATCACTTTACTTGGGGAAATCTTCTCACATCCTATGATACCCATACCTCACATATGCAAATCTCTTCCATTGTACACAATCCATCCTCCCTATCCAATTTCAATCTTGATAAGGATAGGGGCACAATGTTGAAACAAGCTTTTGCACCTCTTGATATATAAATAATATTTTACAACCAATCTTATTATATAACATCACAAGCATTGTAGTTTAGCACCGTGAATGACATATTTGTAGTGTGGCATGCTATTTCTACATGGCATAGTCCTTGAGATCACATCTTGAACCCCTCCATCAATCCATCTTGACCCCCATCCATCCCATCCACTATCTGATTTATTTCTGAATTAGTGCTCACATTAACAACCTTAATTTTAAATCATAACATCTTAACACGCTTGTGAAGTCTCTTTAGGTTTACCTTTTACTGTGCTGTCAGCACAAGTGAAAACGTAGGTAGTGACGGGAAAATGAAAAATATTTTACAGTCAATTGCGTAAGAACTTATATAAATGCAAGAGGAAAGATGTGACAGTCATTTATTGCAGTATTCATTACTCCCACCTTTTCATTTCTACGTACATCACTCATTGTGAGCAACGGCATCTAGGTAGACCAACTTTATATTGTAGAATAAAGTTCAAAAATCTGAGATCAACGTCCAATCAGTTATCACCTTCAATTTGTCTAGATTTTCAGTGGCCAGCCAGCCCAATAAACCGATCTTAAGTCACAATGAAATGTTTGTTAAAGTCACATCTTCACCCTCTTATCTAAATCTCGGTTGCTGGCAGTGTTCTACGGGGACACGTCCCCCACAAAAAAACCTTACATTTTTTAGATGGAGACGTCTCGAAGATTTGGGCACTTGGGGATGTCTTCCTACCATCCCACCACTAGCGCCACCATCCCACCACTAATGTCGTCGTCTCCAAGACGCTGCTAGGACTTTTAGGATGTTGGGGTGTCCTCAAGACGTTTAGGGGACACGTAGTTGTCTCCAAGATGTATAATTATTATTCTTATACATCTTTTTATAACTATTTTTTCAAGTACTATATGTATTTCAGCACCCTGTCGGCCCCCTGTCGTCCCCAAACTTAGACCCCCCATCCTCGCATCCCCAAAACGTGTCCCCTACCGTTACCCCGTCCATGTCCTCGAAAACCTGTGGAACACTGTTGTTGGTTATATGTTGTCCTCTGCTTCTGCTTCTGCTTCTCTCTCCTATGGTCGGTCGTTATCGTTCCAACATGCGAGTAAATGAGATAATTCTAATACTTGACTAGTTGATTGATGACATATAATTTATAAATGTGGGTCTTCATTTTCATGTCTTCACAAGGTCTTTTTGCCTTCTCAATCCCAAATAACTCGTGCCTATGGCCAGGCCATTGCCACCTTTTGTTTGCCCTTGTGTGTGCAGGAAAGGAAGGTAATCCCAATATTAATTAATTGAAAATAATAAAAATATGTTGTATTCTAGATTTTAATTAATAAAAAAAGTGTATTTGATGTCTTATAGAGAGGCACAGATGTGTAGTTACAATTTTTTTCTTTGATATTCTATTTTTCAAAAAAATCTTTTTTTTTCTTAATTAACTTCTTGTTTAAAATCAAGAATTTCATGATAATGTTAATTTTTATAAATAAAAAGTTTAATGAATTTCAATAAATTAAATTGTTTTAATTTTTTCTTCTATATTTAAATTTTAAAAAATATGTCTTATTTATATATCATTAATAAAGAAAGTATTAAAACTAATTTATAAATCATTTATAAATCATTTTTCTTTCAATACCATATTTGTGCATTTGAATGTTTATTTTTATATAAATCTTAGTGATAATTTTGTGAGATCTTAATTTTGATTAAGAGAAATCTCAATGTTTAATTCAAAGCTTCAATGTTTAATTCAAAGCTACACGTATGATATCATTCATATCTAATGATTTTTTAAAAAGGGATTAATTCTTTTTTATATTTGAATCTTATTCAAAGGAAGACTTTTAAATTATGAACTTTTCTCCTTTGATTCCTTGACAAACCCAAGATTATACTTCTAATTCAAATTTGATAAGTGTATAATCATTTTACACATGTATATTATCTTGAACCTATAATATTTCTAATATAGGATATTTTGTGTGAAAATGCTTCTAAACTCAACTTAACTTTATAATAATATTTATTGATTTTTTTTATCTGATTTCATTTTATTAAGAGGTTATACCCTATGGATTATACACTAGATGATAACTTTACATTTCAATCATCCTTAAAGTAGTTGGAGTGCAACACATTTATCTTTGAATGAAGCTTGGATGTTGATGGTCTTTTTTTTATATTATGTAAAATTTTATATAGTTTATATGTTCAATTTTTTCATTTTATTTTAAAACATAATATACATATCGACCTCCTCTATCATTTATAATTAATTAATTTTTTAAATAATTTTATATTAATTTATTTTTGGGTTTGAATAATTTATTTAAAAACAATTTAAATTCATAAAAATAAAAAATAATATTTTAAAAAATTAATTAAAATAAAAATAAAAAAGAATATTTTAAAATATAATATACATATCGACCTCCTCTGTCATTTATAATTAATTAATTTTTTAAATAATTTTATATTAATTTATTTTTGGGTTTGAATAATTTATTTAAAAACAATTTAAATTCATACAAACAAAAAATAATATTTTTAAAAATATATAAATATTAAATTTAAATTAAATTAAAAATAATAATAATTTAACTAATAAAAATTATTACAATATATTATCATGCTATCTATTAATCAAATATATATTTTTGAAATATATAAAATAGTAAAATAAATAATAAGTAAAATTATTAAAGAAGAAAGAATGGTCAATTGTTAATCTTTCACCCAAATTAAACATCTTAAAATTAATTTTTATAATTAGAATGAATTATTAAAAATATAAATTAGAAAAAAATTATTAAAAAAAAAAAATGACTTTTAAAAGAATAAATTCTTTAATAATTCCAATTTAAAGTTAATATTTTAGTTATTGTGGATTAGTGAAATGAAATGATTAAAACACAACAAAAGCAATAAATCAATCATATCAAACTAAATTGTTTAATAAAGTTAAAGGAAATATACAATTTAAATAAAGCAAATCTGCAATAAAAAAACCATTACACAATATCCTTGTTCAACTCCATTATTCTTCAATTACACCTTGAAGAATGATGTTATAGTTGCTCTCAAAATTTTAGCAAAAAAGCACTTAAATGATAATGATAATGCATATAGATTTCTTACAAAGAGAAAGAGAGGGATATTAAGGATGGATGAAGGTTGAATTTGTAGATTTCATGTGATATTGATCAACGGTTGAGATTGAGTGGAAGAATGAATAGATCAATGGATGAGAATGTTTGAGAGGAATTGATTGAAAGTGGTGAGGAGTTAATTGATTGTATTATTTGATCTAATGACTGTATGGATCGGTTAAGAGAACTGATTGATGAGATAAGTATGAGTGACTATTAGCGAATAGATTAGGTAGAAGAGTGCATTGATTGAAGAGTGAACTCCAAGTGAGTGGAAGTTAATTGATGAGGTGGAAAGTGTATAGATAATTAATAAAATAATTTAATTAATTAATTATTCAATTCATGTGCAAAGTGGGAGAAATAAATAAAATAATAATTTTATTTATTTTTAGAAGAAGAATGTTTGAAAGAATAATTAATTTAATTAAATAATTATTCAATTATTGAGATTTAGAAAAGATTAATTGAAGATAAGGTACTTAAATAATTATAAATTATTTAATCAATGTAGAATTTAAGAGGAATAATTAATATATTAATTAAACAAATAAAATTATTTAATTAATACAGAGGAAAATGATTAAATAGTAAATTAATTAAATAATTATAAATTATTTAACTAAAGTAGAAATAGAGAAATTCAAAGTTTAAATAATTAATCCATGATGAAGGGAAGACAACATGTTAATTTAGTTAAATAATGAAATTATTTAATTAAATTAGAAGATGAATTGATGAGCCATGATGATGGAAATTGATGATGTTTTGGAAGAAATGAGTTAGTCAAATTTAGGTGTCTAAAATTATAATAATATTTTATTTTTTTAATTTTTTTATAAACAATATTTTTATAATTTAATAAAATTAAAAATAATATTTTAAATTGTTATAATTCCTTATAAATATTTTTGTTAATAAAGTTGGATGAGCTTCAAGAGTTGATAAAAAAGAGGGGGTTATTTTTTGGATGTTGGTGCCAAAGACAATAGGCTCGAACTATCATATAAATCAAAGGGAAAATGAGATAATGACGTAGGAGCTAAACCAACTAAAATAAATAATATATACTATTTAAGAAATAGATTAGTATGAAACTAGTCCAAACCCCCAAACAAAAACTAGATGACTAAAAAAATAGAAACCAAGAAGTCTAATAATTTTCATGAATTATCAACTAGAATAGTAGCCAATAGACCAACCCAAAAGATGAAGAATGACCATTAACCCAAGATAATATATAGCAATCCAAAAGGGCTTGAGGAAAATTACATAGGCCTTACCCACCTCTATGCGTATTAGCACTACAAATTATTTCCTTGCAAGTTTCATAGGAGCTACCTTTACCAAAAGGGGAGATCATCACCTCCTCAACTAACTCATCCTCATTGTAACATTTAGAGAAGGAAGAGATGCCCTACATTGAGAGGGAAGCCTTAAAAGCATTCATGATAGATTCCACTACCTTTTACAAATAAATCTATCTTCTCATCCTTGCATGCATGTGATCCAATATGTAGTTGCAATACACCTCTACCTAGTGAACTACATATTTAATATTGTCATGTAGGAGTGAAGTAACTTGGTATTTGACAACAAGGAGGAACAACCAAGCGTTTGAACTATGTCAAATGTAAGTTCCTTTTCTCATGCATATGTACTAGGTCCAACAATAAATTTACCATAGAATATCAAATACTATCACATGGAGCCCAATTAATATCCCTTTCTAGCTCCCAAATGTGAACCACCTAGTGCCTAAGATCAAGGCCTTTAATTGATAGAGCTCAAGGAAACCTTTTGAATCATCATGGAGGGAATTTTATCTTCCACCATGGACAACCCAACACTCCATGTCTTGTGCTCCTCTAGTGAAATTTTCTTCACATTTTCTTCTTTTTTATTTTTATTTTCCTGTATAAATGTAGTTTAACAGGGTAATCCATTTGAAACAATTGTCAATGTCATGACAATTTTAAAAAATATGTGATATTTTACTCATTGTGTATGTGGGATCTTTCTTACAAAGGGTGTCTTCTCTTTCTCCTTGCCTCACATCCCAATTTGGGGTCCCGCACATTACAAGGGACTACAAACAAAATCAAATGACCTCTACATTGTGCATAACTATCAATCTAACATTCAAGTTATAATATTTTCATTGGTTTAGAAACTCGCTGGTTGAAGTTAATTTAAATTATGGTGGCAAGATCATTACTTAGATTTACAATCATTATATCAAAGCCCCAAATTTAAGTTCTTGTTGGCAGTTTCATCTCCAACAATTATATAGGTCACATAAACACTAAAACTACAAACTACATCAACTTTTCACAATACTGTAACATACATAAATAGACTAATATGTTTTCCACATTTTTTTAATTTTATGATATAATAATACTTATTTTGTCAAATCCCTTCTCTTTAGGGATAGTCAAGGCATGTGAGTGTATCCCACTTACCCTTTATCAACCAAAATGAAGTGTATCCATCATACCCCATTAAAAAGATTTAATTTCATTTCTATTGTCTAGGAAGCCACCTTGATGTTAATGATGTTAATATTACATCAAACAAAAATTAGACATGCTACATTAAAGCTTGAATAAAATTAAACATTAGGTTAAAAGGCTTGCTATAATGAACAAAAATAAACACTGCATTCATACATTGGTATCAAGATAAGGTTATACTTTATTTTCACTTCTTGTAAGAGTTGCTTTGTTGTACTTTAAGGTAATTTTTTATATTTTATTTTATAATTTAGGGATCTTGTTTTTTTCTTCTAAAAGAATTGATGATTTATTTGACATAAAGTAAAATGTTGTTATTGAAATTGTAGAGAAAAATGTAAATACTTTATACGTTTATCATATTTTTTGTGGATGTCATAAATGTATAGTTCTAACACTTGATTTGGGCCTTTTGGCACATCCATTAACCCTAATTTGAAATTCATCCCTGGGCAGGTGCAAAAAGATGTGGGGCCAAATTGTGGCCAAAATTTCAAAAATAATTTGATAGGCCATAAAGCAAATTATAACGTGCTCGTGTTATGTCTTCATCTGATCGAGCCATTGATTCTATAACACACTCGCATTATAACGTGAGCACGTTATAACGCACTCGCATTATAACGTGCTCATGTTATAACGCACTTGCATTATAATGTGCTCATGTTATAACATGATCACGTTATAACATGAGCACATTATAACACAAGAACGTTATAACGCACTCATGTTATAACGTGAGCACATTATAACACGAAGCGAGCACATTATAATGCGAGCACGTTATAACACGCGCACATTAAACGCGGACATGTTCAAACGCACTCACGTTATAATACGAGCACATTATAATGCACTCATGTTATAACGCTCAGCACGTTATAACACAGGCACATTATAATGCATGCATATTATAACATGCTCATGTTATAATGTGAGCACATTATAACATGCTCATGTTATAATGTGAGCACATTATAACATGCTCATGTTATAATGTGAGCACATTATAACATGCTCATGTTATAATGTGAGCACATTATAACATGCTCATGTTATAATGTGAGCACATTATAACATGCTCATGTTATAATGTGAGCACATTATAACATGCTCATGTTATAATGTGAGCACATTATAACATGCTCACATTGTAACACGAGCATGTTATAGTGCACTCACATTATAATGTGAGCATGTTATAACACGAGCATGTTATAACGCGAGCACGTTATAACATGAGTACGTTATAATGCGAGCACGTAATAACACAAACACGTTATAATGTGAGCACGTTATAACACAAACACGTTATAATGTGAGCACGTTATAACACGAACATGTTATAATGCACGCACGTTATAACACGAACATGTTATAATGCACGCACGTTATAACACGAGCATATAACACAAGGACGTTATAATACACTCATGTTATAACGCGGACGCATTATAGCTTATTAAAAGAAAAAAAGAAAACAACATCATGAGCACATTACAACGTGCTCACGTTATAACGTCCTCATGTTATAACATGAGCACATTATAATGCGCTCATGTTATAATGCAAGCATGTTATAACGCAAGCACGTTATAGCACACTCACGTTATAATGTGCTCACGTTATAACACGGGCACCTTATAATGCGCTCACGCTATATCACGCTCATGTTATAATGCAGGCACGTTATATCGCACTCACGTTATAACACGGGCATGTTATATCGCGCGCACATTATATTGCGCTCACCTTATAACACGAGCACGTTATATCACGCTCATGTTGCACTCATGTTATAATGTGAGCATGTTATAATGCGATCACATTATAGTGTGAGCACGTTATAGCGTGGTCACGTTATAACGTGATCACATTATAATGTGAGCACGTTATAACGTGGTGTGTTATAATGCATTCACATTATAATGTGAGCACATTATAACGTGGTGTGTTATAATGCGATCACATTATAATGTGAGCATGTTATAACGTGGTGTGTTATAACGCACTCACGTTATAATGCGCTCACGTCATAACGCGCTCACGTCATAACGTGCTCACGTCATAACGTGCTCACGTTATAACATGAGCACGTCATAACGTGAGGATGTTATAATGTGCTCACATTATAACGTGCTCACATTATAGCTTATTAAAACAAAAAAAGTAAACAACATCATTTCATTTTCACTATGTTTTTTGTTGTCCATGGTCAAAAAACCATACATTTACACTCTCCTGTTTGGAAGGAGCTAAAGTTGCAATTTCTTCATGTAATTGTAGCAATTTTCTCACCAAGATGTCACCACGTTGATGGAGAGGTCAAACAAGTAAGCATTGTTTGTTTGTTTTTGTCAATTTGTTGTTAAATAGGTAGTTTTAGGTTGTTTTTATATTCATTTGCTTAATTTGTAGGAGATGTTAATGAACCTCAAAACTTTCCTCAAAATCCTCAAAAACCACAACAACAAGCACACAAACAAAATCCTCAACAAAAAACTCCACCAATTCCTCAACATCCTCTTAGTACTCAGCAAAATTTAATGGTGGTAATTGAAAACAACCAAAAAAAAATTGAGTTAATCACAAGGTTGAATGATCTTGTAAGTTCAACTGTGGAAAGAAGAACACTTGCGAGTTCACTTCAAGACATGTTAAAACATGTAGATGCAATCAACAAACAATTAAGTGGTTGGGCGGATAGGAGGCAAGTGTGGAGTAATTTTTATGCAAATAAATTATCATTTAAAGAAGTAAAAGATGAAAAAAATACAAAATATGATTTTTGTTCACTATTCACTAACCCACACACAAATCAAAATCTTGACCTTAATTCCAAAAGGTTTCCTATCCATTGGTGCCACCAACAAGGGATTAGGAACCATTTTTGGGATAGGTGGTACATGGTTTTTGACTATCCACCATGCAACAATTGAGAAGTCCCCCATATTTCTTGAGGAAACTCTACTATGGGTTCATCCTCAACAAAATCCCCAACTATTTTGATATGAGGGACTTTCAGGGGAGAGGTGGAGGATTATCATAGGATAGACCTGGTACACAATAGGATCCTTAGTAATAAGGGAGACGAGCTCTCGCTAGGCCGACTTGTGAGCACATCATTATCCCTTTGTCACAAAGGAGAGTGTTGAGGTGGACACTTTGCAGTCTATCAACTCTTTGAATCAAAGTATAATCCAGCATGCCAGTCTTGTAGTACAGTTGCATCCAGGGGAGACTTTGAGGGGTAGGCTTCGACCCCATTCTTGTCAAGTTTGTGGGTTGGCTTGTATATATGACCCCACAGACACTCAGGAGGATGGTGCACAGGATATGTCTACAGCCATGGGGATGGTGATGGAAATTGACATTTTGAATGAGGCTTTCAACATCGATACTCAGCTAAATGTTAGCATGTTCATTGAATTTAATTTATTAAATTTCATTTTTAAAATACAATATTAACTAATTTAGTTTAATGATTGTAATAAAATTTTAGGGTCACAATGTTGATACTGAATACACTAGCCCTCCACCTGTTTATTACTCCATTGCATCTACTACTGAGGTATGTAACTAGTAAACAATTATAAATTTATTACATGTGAATAGCATTGTTATATGAATGGTATTCTAATATCTTATTTT